>WHPX01000689.1:0-140783 GCA_011057435.1 Actinia equina | reverse complement strand
TAGCACAGTAGATGGAGCTCCATAATGGGCTGCCTACTTAGCCCGCGGCCCTACGGCGCTGGCGGGTCGATGTGGAGCGGTTCATAGAGGTGTGCTTCGAGCCACGTCATGACACCGGTCCACCGCCCGCCCACAAAACAACCGTATACCGGCCGAAACCTTGATACCGGTCAAGATCCGGGGTCACTATAAAACGATATGAAAATATTTTATACTTCCACTTTTCACTTCATGTAGAATCAAGCAATACTGAAAGTACTGTCTTAGGCATAAGGGACACTTAAGCTTAAGGATGATTTGCCCTCCGAAATCTTTCTGAAATGAGGTAAGCTTAATGACTAGATATTTTACTAAACATCAGAGTATAAATAGTTTTAAATCTGTGACTTTTTACTATTGCGATTTTTTTAGTCATTTAATTACTATAGGTGGTACTTACCATCAACGAAAGCAGCAAGCTCAAACGAGTACACAACGCTGATAAACAATGCCAACATCATTCTATATGGTGGGAATGATTTAGTGTTCATTTTGATTCGTTCCGAACCACAAAGTAAAGCTTTTCGAATTCTAAGGTTTTGTTTAAAGATTAATAGTCACATCAATGGTATTCTGCTTTCATAAATTTGTCAAAAATGAGAGAAAACTAAAGAAATAACTTACTCACACCGCACCCGAATACGAGAGATGTCGCTTGCTTGGTGTCGGTTTTATGATAAATTCGTTCTTAGTCTCAACGAGAGTTCCACAGGAATCCCAAACCAACCTTTACCGGATCGATATCTCTTCTGTTATATAGTTTTGTAGGAGCTGATCCATGAATTTGTTAGGCTAGTGTTCCAGATGAAGAAATGCATATAAAGGTATTATGACATATTATATATTTTGTCTTCAAAAAAACGAAGATTAATTACGGCGTTAGGGTTGTGTCTGGTGCGCTACAGGACACTCTCTTGGATCCGCCCCTACTTGTAAATGACTGTATGTGGTCCACGTAGCACTAATAACTAACGTCATGTCATTTTTTTATACATTCCATTTTTGGCGAAATCAGACGTTTGTTTTGAAAATTGTTTAACAGATCTTAAAGTTCATATGTTTGTCTCCCACGAGACTAGCGTCCAAAACGTCAGTAAGTTTTTTCATCTTTTTCACGGTGTATAATTTACCTTTTTATCGTTACTGTTTCATTAGAAACACTGACGCAGCTCACACTAGTTTTTAGCTAGTTATATCTTCTTATTACTAATTAAATAGTTAAGGTGGCTTGCTTGACTGGGTTCTGTTTGTGGCGTACCTTCGAAGTTTGAAATGCGTCGCTGCAAATTAAGTTAATTTCAAATAAATTACTATGACATGTCTAGAGATAGATTCAAGTTTTACATGATATACAATTTATCGCGATTGGAGTTACCATAGCAATACAGTGTCGTCATGTCATTTTTTTATACATTCCATTTTTTGGCGAAATCAGACGTTTGTTTTAAAAATTGTTTAGCAGATCTCAAAATCATATGTTTGTCTTCAAGTTAACGAAGTTTTGAAGATTTGTATGAAGCGTTGCGAAATAATTGCCGTCGGAACTTTAAGGCAGCAAAAATGTAAACAATCCCATGAGGAACTACAAATTTGAATAACAATTAAAATTCACAAAGCATTTTGGTAGTGGTAGTAAAATGACGCCATAATGCAAATGGTCTATTCCAAGGGCTTTTGCCCGGAGCAACCTCGTTCCCTACAACTACAACTTATCTATATTTCTATATCTTGTAAATGACTGTTAATAAATCAATCCTTTTTTTAAAGGAAATTGATTGATGGGGGAACGACGAAAGAAAAATAGAGATGAGAAAAAAATGAGAAAGTCGACTGCGCTATCCCTTTACAACAGGTAAACCATGGAATAATGAGACAGGTGACTTGGGCACAATCTCGTACCCAGAGCCCACGCTCTTCATGGTGCTGACCATGAGAAACGTGGGCGCGCTCTGGGTACGAGCAGTTATGAAACGTCACTCAAAAGGCCGGTCTTTGCCCATGGTGAACGTTGGTGAACGTGGGGAATCAAACTACCGATTATTGGTCGTTTCTCACCATCACACAGGGAGACCAACAAAATAGTTTTTGAAACTACAAAAACAAAATGGCGGACGGCCTTCGAGGAAGCAGGGCGGGAGGAGGGAGGGCGTTGAAACGGGCATACATCTATTGGCCGATCCGTGATGCGGAGAGTAGGACTGGGCACTACTCTGTCTGCCAACAATGGCGGACTGTTTGTGGAGGAAGTTCGGCTGACAAGAAGATCTTTCAAAGGTAAATTTAGGCTTGTTTATCTTTGTTTTTAGCCAATAAAACAATTTTACTGGTGTTAGAGAACACCCAAAACTTGATAAGAGTTTTATTACGAAGAATTCGCTAGTTTTTGTACTCAAAGAACCATTTTAATAAGCGACTGCCAATGGTGTTTACGCTAGATTTTATATAGCAAATGCGGGCGCAGGGCATTTTTGTCTATGTTACAATGTTTTCCAAAACCTAGTTTATGTTTTTTTGAAATATTTATATAGTGTTCTACTTATGTGAAAAAAATCAGACTGAGCAAATTTGAGCGAGATTGGTTTTTTGACATCTCAAATGTAGACTAGCGAAGCGCTAGGGAATTTATAGTATGTACACCTTCTGTATGATGAAAATTGACCTGAGGATTGTTAGATGTTTTACCTTTAACGGTCCAAAAGTGAAAAAGAATGTACTGAAGAACAGTGTGTGTATAATTGTCTGGAGAAATGTCACAATTTCCGATCATTTCGTTCCATTTTTGTTCAACGTATGTCAACTTCGCTATCGATTCGCTAGTCTACATTTGAGTTGTCAAAAAACTAATCTTGCTCAAATTTGCTCAGTCTGATTTTTTTCACATAAGTAGAACACTATATAAATATTTCAAAAAAATATAAACTAGGTTTTGGAAAACATTGTAACATAGACAAAAATGCCCTGCGCCCGCATTTGCTATATAAAATCTAGCGTAAACACCATAGGCATTCGCTTATTAAAATGGTTCTTTGAGTACAAAACCCAGCGAATTCTTCGTAATGAAAACTCTTATCATGTTTTGGGTGTTCTCTAACACCAGTAAAATTGTTTTATTGGCTAAAAGCAAAGATTAACAAGCCTAAATTTACCTTTGAAAGATCTTCTTGTCAGCCGAACTTCCTCCACAAACAGTCCGCCATTGTTGGCAGACAGAGTAGTGCCCAGTCCTACTCTCCGCATCACGGATCGGCCAATAAATGTATGCCCGTTTCAACGCCCTCCCTCCTCCCGCCCTGGAGGAAGATTCGGTGTTTGAGTTTAAAAAATTATAAAAATTCCCCACTACTTCTAAACTTATAGCAGAGTTTCATTGGCTTGTTGGCTCCCCAATATAGCGAAAATTCGAATAAGTACCGTCAAGGAACCGCGGGCAAGTATGAGTTTCAAGACGGAGTAGCAAAAAAAAAAAAAACCGAAAAGGAGACTTTGCTAGCAGTGACAGGTTTCCTAACATTATCGATTTCATTTTTTATTTATTGTAGCTATCTTTGAGCGCTAGTATGCTTCAAATAAAAGTTTATAAGATTTTAAACCTTACTGCTAGTATTGTAGTTGCATATATTTATACACCTTAACCTCACCTATAAGTAATTCTATTTATCAAATCGATCTTCGTCTATTTAAAGTAGAAATATCAAAGGTAAATTATATCCGGATACGGCTCTAATATTTTTTGTGGTATTTTATGTGGTAACTTCAACTTCAGCTAAAATAATCTACATATATAAACTTATATGCAAAACAGATTATTTCATTGACTGTTCTAAATGTAAACATTGACATTATTTCTGGGACTATCTTATATATATTTTCAAAACCATTTATTTTCACGTGATTAGTGACATTTAGAGTGCTTCGTAGAACTAATTTACATACCTGCAAAACAGATTATTGCACATACTGTTTTAAAATTTAATATATTGACATTATTTCTGGGAGTAGCTTCACAATAACCCGCCTTGAAATGCATCTTATTGTTACTCTGACTCCTGTGTGACTTCATTGCTATGTGGCTACAATACAATCCATGTGTCCTCTACTTATACCCTATAGACTCAATGCAAAGGCTAAAATAATAAACAACCCCTACTCCAACCCAACACTTGTGGTAGTCGACAGTAAATGAAATATTAGTGTAACCATTAGCTGGTACTTTAAAGTAATACCCATTTTTGTCTTTATTTACTAAAACAGATTTTTACATTTGATTTAGTGTCATTCTCTTGTTCATCCTCTGATATTACAGTCGACTGAAGTCAGCATTGTTACGCTTTGCATCATACTCAGATCACCCTCTGACAATTCCTAGACACTCCTTCCTGGTCAAACGAGCAAGGTCGGATAGGACTCAAAACAGGTGTGCATGCACCATCTCACTTCCACCCACAAATTCAAATTCATTTCAAAATCCAGGTCAACTGAAGTCAACACTATACCCATTGCATCATACTCAGATCAGCACTGACATTTCCTAGACACACCTTGCTGGTCAACCGAGCATGGTGGGATAGGACCCAAAGCAGGTGCACATGCACCAACTCAATTCCACCCACAAACTCAAAATCATTTCGAAAAACTTGTCAACTGAAGTCAACACTATACCACAGGCATCATACTCAGATCAGCACTATCGTTTTTTAGACACACCTTCCTGGTCAACCGAGCATGGTGGGATAGGACCCAAAACAGGTGCACATGCACCATCTCATTTCCACCCACATACTCAAAATCATTTTGCAATCCTGGTCAACTGAAGTCATAACTAAACTCACTTCATCATACTCAGATCAGCAGTGACATTTCCTAGACACTTCTTTTTTGATCAACTGAGCTTGGTGGGATTGGGCTCAAAACAGGTGCGCGTTCACCATCTCACTTCCACCCACAAACTCAAAATCATTTTGCAATCCTGGTCAACTAAAGTCAACAGTAAACTCACTGCATCATACTCAGATCAGCACTGACTTTTTTTAGACACACCTTCCTGGTCAACCGAGCATGGTGGGATTGGACCCAAAACAGGTGCACATGCACCAACTCAATTCCACCCACAAACTCAAAATCATTTTAAAATCTCACTTCTATCTATAAATTCAAAGTCATTCCAAAATCCCGGCGAACTGATGTCAACACTTCACTCACTGCATCATAATTCAAAATTATTTCCAAATCTTGGTCAACTGAAGTCAACACTATACCCATTGATTTTTGCACAACCAACCATACACCAATTAAAATCATCCTTGTTTTTCTTTTTGTCAGGAGTATGGTATATCTAAGATTATGGTTTGCTATACCTTCCAGGAAAGAGAAATTTATTGGTTGCCATGCACTTGAGAGAAGTGAATGATATAAAGATGTTTTATATTTATGGTGCATGTACACCTGTTTTGAGTCCCATTCCGCCATGCTCAGTTGACCAGGAAGGAGTGTCTAGGAAATGTCATTGCTGATCTGAGTATGATGCAATGGGTATAGTGTTGACATCAGTTCATCAGGATTTTGAAATGATTTTGAATTTGTGGGTGGAAGTGAGATGGTGCATGTGCACATGTTTTGAGTCCTATTCCACCATGCTGGATTGACCAGGAAGGAGTGTCTAGGAATTGTCATTGCTGATCTGAGTATGATGCCTGTGGTATAGTGTTGACTTCAGTTGACCAGTATTTGGAAATGATTTTGAAATTATGGGTGGAAGTGAGATGGTGCATGTGCACCTGTTTTCAGTCCTATCCCACCATGCTCGGTTGACCAGGAAGGAGTGTCTAGGAATTGTCATTGCTGATCTGAGTATGATGCCTGTGGTATAGTGTTGACTTCAGTTGACAAGTTTTTCGAAATGATTATGAGTTTGTGGGTGGAAGTGAGATGGTGCATGTACACCTGTTTTGAGTCCTATCCCACCATGCTCGGTTGACCAGGAAGGAGTGTCTAGGAATTTTCATTGCTGATCTGAGTTTGATGCCTGTGGTATAGTGTTGACTTCAGTTGACAAGTTTTTCGAAATGATTATGAGTTTGTGGGTGGAAGTGAGATGGTGCATGTACACCTGTTTTGAGTCCTATCCGACCTTGCTAGTTTGACCAGGAAGGAGTGACTAGGAATTGTCAAGGGTGATCTGAGTATGATGCAAAGCGTAACAATGCTGACTTCAGTCGACTGTAATATCAGAGGATGAACAAGAGAATGTCACTAAATCACAATGAAAAATCTGTTTTAGTAAATAAAGACAAAAATGGGTATTACTTTAAAGTACCAGCTAATGGTTACACTAATATTTCATTTACTTTCGACTACCACAAGAGGTGGGTTGGAGTAGGGGTTGTTTATTATTTTAGCCTTTGCATCGGGGTCTATAGGGTATGAGTAGAGGGTACATGGATTGTATTGTAGCCACATAGCAATGAAGCCACTCAGGAATTAGAGGAACAATAGGATGCATTTCAAAGCGGGTTATTGTGAAGCTACTCCCAGAAATAATGTCAATATATTAAATTTTAAAACAGTATGTGCAATAATCTGTTTTGCAGGTATGTAAATTAGTTCTACGAAGCACTCTAAATGTCACTAATCACGTGAAAATAAATGGTTTTGAAAATTAAAAAAAGGTAGTCCCAGAAATAATGTCAATGTTTACATTTAGAAAAGTCAATGAAATAATCTGTTGTAGATCGTTTAGCTGAAGTTGAAATTATAAAAACACCATACAAAATATAACCGGAATTTAGGTTAGACCCGTATCCGGATATAATTTACCTTTGATATTTCTACTTTAAATAGACGACGATCGATTTGATAAATAGAATTACTTATAGGTGAGGTTAAGGTGTATAAATATATGCAACTACGATACTAGTAGTAAGGTTTAAAATCTTATAAACTTTTATTTGAAGCATACTAGCGCTCAAAGATAGCTACAATAAATAAAAAATGAAATCGATAATGTTAGGAAACCTGTCACTGCTAGCAAAGTCTCCTTTTCGGTTTTTTTTTTTTTTTGCTACTCCGTCTTGAAACTCATACTTGCCCGCGGTTCCTTGACGTTACTTATTCGAATTTTCGCCATATTGGGGGGCCAACAAGCCAATGAAACTCTGCTATAAGTTTAGAAGTTGTGGGGAATTTTTATAATTTTTTAAACTCAAACACCGAATCTTCCTCGAAGGCCGTCCGCCATTTTGTTTTTGTAGTTTCAAAAACTATTTTGTTGGTCTCCCTGTGTGATGGTGAGAAACGACCAATAATCGGTAGTTTGATTCCCCACGTTCACCATGGGCAAAGAAACACCGCGGTCAAACGTCTGCGCATGCGTGAAGGTCTAGAATCAAAATGGCGGATAATCTTACATGTTTTTCTGGATGAGTAAACTGTTTTCTTCGATCTTTTCGGATTGCAGCCCTGTTGCATACGTTGTTTCGTGATTTTCTTCCCTCTTATGTCGTGGAAGATAAGTGAATTACACAAAATGTCCACAGCAGAGGATATTCCTATTGATTTTTTGAAGGAAACCAGAAAATCCGAAGGAAAATGATCTTATATAAGATTGCCGAAGGTGAGTTGATCATGCTTTAATTATTTTACAGGATTGATCGATTGTACTACAGTGCAGATATGTACCGCTGCGACATGATATACTATCTGAAGCCTTTATGTGCTAAGAAGCGTCAGTCAATGAAAATGCTTGTCAAAAATTTTTAAATTGAAGTCAAATACATGATTGTTTACTTGACTTTTGAAGGCTGCAGAGCCAGCACTGAATCTATAGAAAGTATTCTTAATTAAGCACTCCACGAAGCAATAAATTTACAATTACAAACAAGAACTTTACTAAAACTGTAAAGATATCAAAACTTTATCAAACCTTTTCCATGGCAATGGGTGTGGATATAACCTTAGAAATTCAGATGACTTCTCAATACCAAGATTTAACACTATAACATATGGGAAGCACAGTATAAGGTATATATAGGTCCTTTCATTTGGTCAAAGCTTGATAAATCGCTCAAAATGGCTGAATCAATTAATATATTTTGAAATCAAGAAAGGAAATTGGACTTGGCCATGACTATCTCTGCTCAGGAGTGCTGAAGACTGCTTTTTGTGTCTAAATTAGTTCATGTCTCTACTTGTTCTATTGAATAATTTAATTTTTATGGGTAATACAGTGTGCTGCAGTTTTCCATACCCTCGAACTCAGATGTCCTGATAGTAGTTTCAGTGTCTGGATAGACTCGGGGCGTCTGATTTGGCTAGGGTGCAAACCTGTGGTACACAGCTATCATTTTATTATCTACACATATAATTCATGTATAACATACCAGTTGCTCTAGGGATATTGGGGGGGAGAGGGTAGAGTGGGAGGGGGGCAGGGGGTGGAATAGATGGTGTTGGGGTGGGAATGTAAATAGGAAATAACTAACAATTAACTATGGATTTTAAGGGTTTTTATTAGGGTTAGATAGGTGTCTCCAATTAGTTTCTTAATTGTAAGCTAGAAAGAAAGACACGTTAATAAGGTTATTATTATTATTATTATTATCATGTAATATCAATGTCGATGGATTTTGTATGGATATAATTATTTCTTAAGAAAAGTTACTGTACACGTTATATATTGTTTATATATTGCTTATATATTGTTTTGCATTTATGAAAAATCCATCTAAATCTTGCAGGGTGGTCTTACCAACAAATGCTCCATTAATTAGTTGCCATGAAGATGACTGTCCATGAGAAGAATGTTATTTGCCTAGCCAATTAAACACACAGACATTTAGCCATTGATGATAATGATGGCTGCTATATTGGGTTCTTGAACAAGTCTTTGCAAAAAGAATGCCAGTGAAGACTGTGGGACAGCTGCATTTGTACTAATAAAATCCACATCAAAAGAATCATCAACAGTAATTCCTTGAAATGAATGATTAGACAGATGTATATCACTGCCTCAGATACATAAAAGTGAATTGGGAGCCCACCAGTAACTTGATCATGTATGTTGTTGCCCTTTGCGATACAGGATGTGATTACCATTTGCCACAATATTGACATTGTTTGGTCAGGGATTGGTAAAACTATTCTGTTTGCTATATAACACTTAGAAAGAATGATATTGATGAAAGTGCACGCTGTTAAGCCATTCCTTCCATTAAGTGTGGACTGTGATATCTGCTTTTCAAATAACCAGAACTTTCCATATTGAGTTGAAACAGATAATACATGGGCATGATGAGTTCCTTGGCCAGATAGAGAGCCAGAAGAGTTTGCACTTGAATTTGAGCTTCTTGAAGGTTGAGGGACAGAAAATGTATTTAAAACTGTTTCAACATGGTTCTTCCAATCTGTGGATTCATAATAGTCAGGGCCATGACTGTTTATATCTGGAATCTTTATCTGGACTGTCTTCATTTTCCTCATTATTACTTATATTATTGATACTGTTAGATGTACTTGTAGGCAAAAGAAGAGATGTGTTAAAAGAATTTGTCGGTTTATCCAATTTGTTCATGAGTGGCTGAGAGCAGTGAGGACAATGTTTCTTTAAAGTTTGCTCAAAGCAGTCCCTATGATACATGTGCAAACACATTTTCTAGATATACCATTTATGACTATAGTAATAGTACAAAGGTAAATTATACACCGTGAAAAGATGAAAAAACTTCCTGACGTTTCGGACGCTAGTCCTTCGTCGGAGTAAAAGACTATATGACTATATTAGGTGTAGAGTGAATGTTGTCCTTTTCAAGAGATAGGCAAATAGCTGGAATAGTAGGTTGGATTTCTAAAAGAGAGGAGACCATGTGGGTGGCAAGAGACAGTTTGAGGCTGGTGTCTGGTAATCTAATGGTATAGATATTGTGAAAATCATCAAGTAAGAGCATCATAAAGGAATGTTTCTATGAACAGTCAAATAGAAAAAAATTAGGTGACGAATGGTGAGCTTGCAATGATAGAGACGTGGATAATTGTTCAAGCTCACCGTTCATCTTGCTTCGATGCAAAGGCACAGCTACCTTTCAAGATGACGCAGGAAACTGTGCTGGGGTCTATTGGGTTCGAAGTTTTTTTAATCTATTAAAATAATAGTAAAATTGAAATTGAACACTTCATTGTAAGAGGAATATTTTAGACATGAAAAAAATGTAAATATTTACTACCTGAAGTAAGCAATGATATGGAGAAGAACAACAGTTCTCTGTTCTTGAAGGTACCATCTTTCTTTGCTGGTTTCAGGTTTTATTATGGAATTTAGGATCATGTCAAATAGTCCAGGAGAATGTTCATCTACAAAGTCTTTCATCAAAGCAGGGTTGTACAGTGTGTAATCTTCTCAAAAGAATTTTCTTTTTAAAGAAAATTGAACACCAGTAAAAACCATAGTTAATAAAAAACAGTAGTGAAAACAGATCATTGCTGATGGCCATGCTTGTCATTTTTGAAGGAGAGTACCCTGCTATGATGCATCATTTATAACACATTATAACAATTACCACCAGGGTACTCTGCTTCAAATAACAGCATTGGAATATTCTAAACAAAAAGAACACATCACTACAAGGTCCTTACAAATATAGAATTTACTATTTTTTTGTTTCATCCACGTTTTTTAGTTTTATATTCCTGCTCCGAGCTTTCGGGTTACAAACCCATCGTCAGGGAAAACTGAATCAGTTAACTATAAACTACGACTTTTCTACGCTTCGTACACCACATAGTTCCTGGTTTATTTTTTCCTTTCCCATGCTCATCAATCGCAGAAAAAAGTCTTGAAGGTATCGGGACTAAAGTTGTAGAATGCTGGTCGCAAGGAAAAGAGCAGCGATTGTAGCTTCCTTTTCTATCTCATTTTTGTGCCTTCGACAGACTAGAATTTTTCTGGAATTTGTCCAGCCCTTGCTAACTTCGAGTTTACCTTGCAAAGGCTTCCTGAAGGACAGTTATCTTTATGGAACCGACTTTTTTTGCTTTTTCACAACCATAGCTACACACAAAGCTGACACTCGTAGCGATTATTACTAAAACCACGAAGGAGAAAACTTTCATTGCGTTTTTCTCAAAATGTAAAACGAATAAAAAAAGTGTAAACTGAGAATAGTTTGAGGATATGACAGAGAGTATATACGGAAAATATTGAGCTTAAATATCCAGGGAATTTCTTATAAATCGACTTTGAACTCATCCGTCCGACAATGTACTAATGTTTACAAATAAAAATATGGCGCGCTTAACATGGTGCTACGCATGCGCAGACATTTGACCGCGGTGTTGGGCAAAGACCGGTTTTGACCCCCGTTCCATGCCTCGTACGAGATCGACTTGGGCATCGCCTCAACTCATGTCAGCGGCTTTCAGTTACAAATTAGTTCGATTTTGGAAAGAACATAATGTTTAAGAAAATGCTTCACTACTTTATATATGTTATCCTCATATGCAATGCAAGTATGTATGCACATTTACTCTTATACATATTTTATATATAAATGGACGAACTCCAGACATTCACAAAGTTTATTTGGTGATTTCTGATGTTTTCAGTGCCCGTATCCAGCTCTGGTCTACTGACAAGAGAGGTTGGACAAGATGTAGTGTTCATGTTTAATGCTACCAACATAAATGCATTCTACTGGGGAATACGAGATGGCAACACTACAAAGCTGAAACAAGGACTTATCAACTACAATATAGCAGATGGAATACAGTTAGATAAAAAGATCAATTCAACAAGTTACGCAGGAAGAGTTAGTTTTGTTGGTGATATGTCAAAGGGGCAGGCTTGGTTCAAGATCACAAACCTGAACATTAATGACACCAATCAGTACATGGCACAGATCTTCACACAGGGAGCATCAGACTTTAAATACGAAATATTACGATTACATGTAATTGTAATAATCCCAACCAGTGAGTGCACTTTCTTGACTTAACTTTGTTTGCCTGTGACATTTCTGTCTGAAAGGGGAGGTTGTTATAGGTGTAGGTAGACATCAGAAGTTTCTGTGAACATGTGACAACAATCGATCTGTACATTGATTATCACAATATTTCCCTGCTTACTAATGAAATTAATTATTTACAGCTGGGCTGATTGAGTGAGAATATGTTTTTAGATATAACAATTTAAGGGGGGTGGGGGGGGGGGATTTAAATTAATTTTATAATTATGAGGTTTGAGTTTTAAACAAGAGGGTCATTCCCAAAGCAAACTTTCCCCCTTTTTCCATAGACGTAATGGGTCTATATTTATTTGGGTTATTTACTTTCAGGTTCTCTTCCATCTACTTCTATGATAAGTTCAAAATCATCATCATTTTCAACACAGCATTTGACAACATTGCCTACTTCAAAACCATCAAGTAAGACGCCTTACTTTTGCTACTACAATAAAGACTAGTATAGTCTTAACTGGTTTTAGGAGTACCTTCATTAAAGATTAAAGACAGAATACTTCATATAAAATGATTTGATTTATTATCAATTATTATTCATTATCATCGTCATAATAATATTTCCCAGCAAGACATGATAAATACCAGTATATAATGATAATAATGATAATAATTATTCTTATATACCGCACTTAACTGACGTCCCAGTGCGCTAGGTGACATGAAATGAAAAATATATATATGGAACTTAATATTAGATTATGTAGAAATTAAAATATAAAATGTCACTAGTGTTCCTAATAGAAAAAAATAATTTGAACACAAATGAGTCTTGAGCAACGATTTAAAATGTTCAAGCAAGGGAGCATTTTTGATTTTTCTGGAAGTGGATTCCAAAGGTTTGGAGTAGCCTTAGAAATATATAATAATAATATCATATAAATTATATAATATTATATATATAATATAATATATATATATATATATATATATATATATATATATATAATTATATATATATATATAATATATACAGCGATATGCAGAAATTATGATCCTTTTGTATATACACAAAAGTAAATCAAAAGTTAATTAGAGATTATGGGATACCATTTATGATATTTTTTCCAGAAAGCCCTATAGATGGGCAACCCGGAAAAAATATCAGGGATGATATACCACAATTTCTGATATACTTTTGATATACTTGTACATATGTACAAAATGATCAGAATTTCTGCATATCGCTGTATATATAATATTATATATATATATATAGTAAAGATTGTATTAAATTAATTAATTTTAATCCAATCTTTACTATATTTACTATTTACTATATATCTATTGCTCTGCATCCCTACGCATCGAGCACTGTTTTACCAGTATAGACCACATTACATACTTTGTTATATATATATATATATATATACAGCCTATTGCAAAAATTATGGCCGCTTCCGATATATATACATTTAAGTATATCACAAATATATCAAAAATTATGGGATACCATCTCTGAAATTTTTTCCGAGTTGTCTATCACTAGGGCTTTCTGAAAAAAATATCAGAAAGATATCCCAACGTGTCTGATATACTATTGATATATTTGTATATATATTTGAAACGGCCATTATTTTTTTTGCAAATGGCTGTATATATATATATATATATATAGTAAAGATAGGATTAAAGACGAGACATGTTCACTGTAACTCCGAGTTTCGTGCTTACGCACTCATCAGACAGACTTTAATGAAACATATTCCTATTACTGTGATATTTATATACAAGAGGTGTAATGATTATTTACAAAAGAAGTATTGTTCGGAAAGGAGTTAATTAGCTAGGCCTGGATTTCTATTGTTCATCAGATAGAACTTGTTTTCATGTCGTCATTTGGAGATCAATTCGGATCGCTTGTTTAAAAGAGTGTCGCTGTTTGCTTTGATGATGAGTAGCTTTTCTGTTAAGCACAGGTCACACCTCTTAGAAATGTTGCTGTATGGTCTGGCTGAAGTGATGATTGTCCATTCTATGTTGTAGTCTTTGTTGTTATCTTTAAGGTCCCAGATGTGTTTAGAAAGTTCGGTGCTGTTAGCGTATTTTCTATTTCGCAAAGATAGTTTGTGCTGAGTGTATCGTTGCTTGAATGTTCCTTCTGTCAGGCCAATGTAGTTTTTCCCAGTAGTGTCCTCGTTTGTTGTGACATGAGCGTTGTAGATGATGCTGGAGGAGAGGCAGTTGTTGCATTGATCTTTTTTATGGCAGTTGCATGTTTTCTCAGAGGTGGTGGCGGGATCGGTATCGGTGTTGAAGATTTTCTTGTTGTGTTTGGTAATGGTGGTTTTCATGTTTTCCATGCAGCTGTAGCTCACTTTGATGTTATTCTTATTGAAGATCCGGTGAGATCTATATACAATATATATAAAGTAGTAATAAATTATGCGTTCGGTGTGTATATAATGAAGTAGAGAGAATAAGAGAAAAATATCATATGCCCTTGGCAGGATTTGAACCCACGTCTTCGGTATTCTAGTCCGATGTGTTAACCACTACACTACAAGGACCAACCACGCTGGTAACACAGCCAGAATATGAAATGTAGGGTATTCGTGAGGATCCCAGAGCGATATTTTTTTCTCTATAGGTAAGTTGAACACCGTAAATATGTACGCAGATAATAGACATAGTAAAGTAGTAATAAATTATGCGTTCGGTGTGTATATAATGAAGTAGAGAGAATAAGAGAAAATATCATATGCCCTTGGCAGGATTTGAACCCACGTCTTCGGTATTCTAGTCCGATGTGTTAACCACTACACTACAAGGACCAACCACGCTGGTAACGCAGCCAGAATATGAAATGTAGGGTATTCGTGAGGATCTTAGAGCGATATTTTTTTCTCTATACAATATATATAGTAAGAAAAGAAAAAGACAAACTAACTACAATTTCATCCCTACAAGCCTGTTTCATGGTTGCCCACTCATCAGGGGATTTAATAAATCAATTACCAACCACGAAACATGCTTGTAGGGATGAAATTGTTACTATATTTATTACATCCATTTTGAAATCACTACCAAATCCTGCAATCTGATTGGTTCTCTGCAGCAGTGATTTCAGCCTAAATCGCACGATTTTGAGCTCTAAATTGCACGATTTTGCACATTATCTGATATGAACCAATCACAAGAGAGACATGTCATTTTCTAGCCAAAAACAAAAACAAAAACATTACAAACAGGACAGAATCAGGTGGGTGGGAGTTAGTGGATTCAATTCATTTTATTTAATTTGTCTGTTTTGTCATCACTGCCACATAAATGTGCAGGCCATCCCTTTAATGTACTTGTAAATGTCCTGGATCTGTCCTTTGGGTGTGCATCTTTTTAAGCACGAGATTATTTTTTATTCTGTTTTGTAATGCACTCAACAACTTTACTGGATTCTGATTGGCCACGATGGGTACAATTAAATTGTTAATTGTACTCTGTCTCAATTTTGTTGGCAGAGTGTATCATGAATAAAAATCGCAGGTTCTTCTCCACAATAATTATTTGGAAATTGATAGATATGTGTGATGTTTTGAAAGTTTTCAAATTGGACTCATTTAAAGGCTCGTCCAATTTTGAAGATTTTCAAAACATCACGAGTTCCTTTTTATCATTTTCTAATTGTACTCGAGATTGAGAGATTTCATACAAACAATACGAACAGAAAAACATTTTTCTCTTTATATTAAACCTAGATAGACGTATGATCTTAGATCAAATGGAAGTTTATTGTTAGACTCCCCTAAAGGAAAATGCTTGTTACTCTAGGTGATAGATCTTTTTCTGCTGCTGCTCCATGTTTATGGAATAGTTTGCCATCTGCGCTATATTCAGTCATTAACTGCTGTTAAGTGTAAGCTGAAAACTTATTTATTTGTTGTAACTCCCAAAGCACACTTAGATTAAATATTTAATTTCTTAAAAATTAGTATTCAAGTTTCTTTTTCTTATTATTATAGATATATATTTTATTACAAAGTATGTAATGTGGTCTATACTGGTGAAACAGTGCTCGATGCGTAGGGATGCAGAGCAATAGATATATATAGTAAAGATTGGATTAAAGACGAGACATGTTCACTGTAACTCCGAGTTTCGTGCTTACGCACTCATCAGACAGTCTGTCTGATGAGTGCGTAAGCACGAAACTAGGAGTTACAGTGAACATGTCTCGTCTTTAATCCAATCTTTACTATAAATATATATATTTTAATAAATATATTTGTAATTTTAGTTTCATAAATTTTGAAATTCTTTGTAGAATTTAATTGTAAAGTGCTGTTGATCATCAAATGTAAATAGCGCTTTAGAAGTTATTTTATTATTATTATTATGAATTCTTATCATTTTACACTTTGTGCTACTTTTGCAGTCTGAACACAAAAATGCAGTCATGCAGTCGGAGAGTTTTTGGAAGTTGTTATTCTTATTAATTGTTTGGTTAATTTATCAATTTAATTAATTGATTTAATTTCCAGCTCTAACAAACTTAACTACAGATCTCAAGGTGGATGAAACATTTACTGATGAATTGAAGAATGTAACTTCTTTTTATTTTCAAAATTTTTCAAAAAGATTTGAAAATGCGGTGAGTCATACAGTAGTTTTTAAGAGGGAGTCTCTGTAAAAGCGGCCCACTGCATTTCGGGTTAGAAAATAGTTTTTCATCAAACTTTTACCATAGAAAGGTAATTACTAGTGAGTAATGAAAATGACTTTATTTTCTCGAAATTCATCAAAATGATTTTTTTACAGCGCATAAATCCTGGACCACCGTTATCGCGAAATTTGCATTTATTATCAATTGAAAATTGCCCATATTCAAGTCGTCACTGCTGGCAAGATATAAAACACTGGAACAAACTATTATTTTTCCTGACTTTTACCTTCATTCTAGTGTCAAAAATAAGCAAAATTTTGAATATTAAGCAAAAGGGGAAAAAGGAGAAAAATGAGTATTCATACCCATTTGACGGATTTTTGAAATCAAGACCAACCACCCCTCACTAAAAAGCTTTTTTCTCCCAAGTCCAGAACGGATTAATTAATTTTTTTACTTTAATCTACTGACCAAAGGTTGATAAAAGTGGATTCATAAAAACATTTTGCGCTTTTTATGTATCTTCGTCACAGCATCCTCGGACGTTTTCGTGTTTTTACCAAAATGTCTCATGAAATATGCAAATTAAGTACTGAAATAAACTATAACTAACCATTATTACTTGCTTGAATTTTACTATACCCGGTGTTAACACACTAAATATGATCATGTTTTCCATTTTAAACTACTCTGAAGTAAAATCGTCTCCCAAAAATACGTTATGATGCGTTTGACGCTGTACGTGAACTGTTTTGAGGTTTATGCAAATTACTTATTGATATCGTAAACTAATTTTTCTAAATTATAATTTTCGAAACTATTTATCTTTTCTTTTATTGTCTTGAAATAAGTTAAAAACTTGTCAAAAAGCATCTATCTTTTAATATATCTGATTTTCCTTAACGGCTCAAACTAAGGAAAATAGTCAAAATACAATTCATCTACCACGACGAAATGAACAACTTAGTTCAAAACAAGTGATTTTAATAATACGAAATCCAAGATTTTAGTTAATTTGGTAAAAATGTCGGTATTCAATTAATTTAATTAGATATGCCCAAGCGAAAAAGTCCTCATAAAATACAATGTTATGATGTGTTTGGCGAGGCATATGAACTGTTTTGAAGTTTATGCAAATTACTTATTTATAATGTAAACTAATTTTTCTGAATTATATTTTTCAAAAATGTATTTCTTTTCTTTCATGCATTGTCTTGAAATAACTAAAACGCGAACGTTTAGAAACATTTCCCGGTGTAATCGCGCCTAAAGGCGATTCGCTACCTCCGTCGCTTCCTACCCCTCCCCTCAAAGCGCTGCTACGCAGATTATCTAAACGTTCGCTTGGGCATATCGAAATTTTAATTGAATGCCAACTTTTGGAGCTCTTGTAGCCTAGTTTTCCTTGTTGTGTAGAAGAGAGGCATTCCTTAGTGGGTCGCAAAGGCTAAATTTTCCTAGGCTAAAGTTATGCTTTAAGCAAACTTTCATATATTTTGCTACGAAGTTGTCTTTAGGCGCGATTACGCGAAGCAATATTGCGCTGTTGTATCACCGTTGCGAGTCAACATGTAAGCTCGTGCTAAATAAGGGATGGACCATTAGAGACAGGCATTTTAGTTGAATGATATTTATTTTTTTGGATTCAACACTTGCACGTTATTTTTTGGCGTACAGTTTCCTTCTAGCAGAAGCGGTTGCATGATATTTTGCTCGATATTTTTGGGGGGATTTGATTTACGTAAGCCCCAACAACTAACTAGTGGCCCGTCCTTAAGATCCCGCTTAAACAGGTGTTGTTTGGATAGATCCCTGAAAACCCCAGGAAATTGTAAAAAGCAAGACATTTTTACGCGATTAACTAAAATCTTGTAGCTAACTTATTTCAAGACAATAAAAGAAAAGATAAATAGTTTCGAAAATTATAATTTAGAAAAATTAGTTTACGATATCAATAAGTAATTTGCATAAACTTCAAAACAGTTCACGTACAGCGTCAAACGCATCATAACGTATTTTTGGGAGACGATTTTACTTCAGAGTAGTTTAAAATGGAAAACATGATCATATTTAGTGTGTTAACACCGGGTATAGTAAAATTCAAGCAAGTAATAATGGTTAGTTATAGTTTATTTCAGTACTTAATTTGCATATTTCATGAGACATTTTGGTAAAAACACGAAAACGTCCGAGGATGCTGTGACGAAGATACATAAAAAGCGCAAAATGTTTTTATGAATCCACTTTTATCAACCTTTGGTCAGTAGATTAAAGTAAAAAAATTAATTAATCCGTTCTGGACTTGGGAGAAAAAAGCTTTTTAGTGAGGGGTGGTTGGTCTTGATTTCAAAAATCCGTCAAATGGGTATGAATACTCATTTTTCTCCTTTTCCCCTTTTGCTTAATATTCAAAATTTTGCTTATTTTTGACACTAGAATGAATGTAAAAGTCAGGAAAAATAATAGTTTGTTCCAGTGTTTTATATCTTGCCAGCAGTGACGACTTGAATATGGGCAATTTTCAATTGATAATAAATGCAAATTTCGCGATAACGGTGGTCCAGGATTTATGCGCTGTAAAAAAATCATTTTGATGAATTTCGAGAAAATAAAGTCATTTTCATTACTCACTAGTAATTACCTTTCTATGGTAAAAGTTTGATGAAAAACTATTTTCTAACCCGAAATGCAGTGGGCCGCTTTTACAGAGACTCCCTCTTAAACTATTAGAATGAGATCAATTGTCCTATTTTTAGAATAAATAGTAAAAACCAAATTTGCAGTTAATGCTTGAGGTTAAAAAGTAAGGCTTTAAACATGTTTGATTAATTACATAATTAAACAGGTTAGATTTAGCCTACACCTGTGCAAGGCCCCAGCTAGCCTGTTTTGCCTCCTATGTGCCCTCACTTCGATGAAAGGCTATCCTGAATGCAAAACCTAGAGGTCAAATACTGTAGTATCATTTTCATGACAAGATATTTTGGGGGAATCAAAAAGAATTTTGCATTTTGAATGAAAAAGCTTGCTTGGTTTGCTGTTTAATTACGTTTCTTTTATTTTGACTTTTTTTTTTTTTTAAAGATTCAAGACGCATATTCAAGGAAAAACTATTTCAAAAGGACAACAGTCATTAGCCTTAGGTATGCTGTCACTAAGGAATTTTACATTAATATTAAAATGAAAAATATTCAAGCAAAAAAGAAAAGATTAAGAAAAAAAAGCCTTGATAGCCAATGGCTAACAGGGGGAAATCTGGAGAACCCGGAGAAAACCCCTCTAAGCACAGGAGGGATTGAACTTTACAAACTTTGCTCACACATTCATGACACAGTTCCTTGTGGGACTCAAAGCCGGGTGTCATTGGTGAGAGACAAGCACTCTCACCACTACACCACCTGTGCTCCCCTCATTACCAGTTGATTGTATTCCTTACTTAGAAAGAGTTTCCTATAATTTATTTCATCATAGCCCTCATATAGGATAGGAGCGAGGCCATTGGGGGGGGGGGGGGGGGGGGCTGATTTTGAACATAACAGTATTTGCTTCATTTTCTTGGTTACACTACGATTCCTTTTTCTAGGCTTTTTTTCTTTTCTTTTCTTTCTGCCAACTAAGAATGTTAAAGCATCCTTGGGAAGCAAGTTTATTAGCCAAGGCAGTAACGCATCTCCCCAAATGAACAACAACAAACCAACACAAATTTCAAAGTTGCACATTTTACTAATATCAATACTTTTCCATTTCTGGGCTGACTGTGATGAACATTATTCATTTAAAGATTACTTTTACGCCACCTATTATTGCAAGTTGCAGGCTTTTAGTGTCACGGTAGTGATAAAAGGGTAAATTATACACCGAAAAGATGTAAAAACTTACTGACTTTTCGGACGCTACTGCAGTCCTTCGTTGGAATAAAAGAGTAGTGTCAGTTATGCTTTGTATTCTAAAGTGGCTTTAAGTATTCTTAGCTTTTGTCTTTTTGTTCTTATCCTTTACTATTATTGTTCATTTTTTTAATCGTATAGACAGGTGTTATATGCTTTGCGTTAGCTTCTAAGATATTGATGATAAAGTGCTTAGCATTTTCCTTTTTTCAATTTATTCTCCTTTTTTGTTGTTGTTGCGTTTTTAGTAAAGGTAGCATCCTTGTCACTTTTGTTGTCATATTCGAAAGTGAAATAGAATATGAAAAAGCTTGTGCTCCTCTTGAAAAGGCAATACAAAATGGCAGCCTCGGAAGCTTTAAAATCGTACCTGGCTCATTGGGGTGTTCAAAACCAACGAGTAAGTACTTTGAAGAAATTTTAAAGCTTAGAAGATTGAAACAACATATCAGGTATTAATGCTATTTAAACAAAGTAATTGTCCACCACTCAAGCTCAGTGGTTATAATATATATATATATATAACAAAGTATGTAATGTGGTCTATACTTGTGAAACAGTACTCGATGCGTAGGGATGCAGAGCAATAGATATATATAGTAAAGATTGGATTAAAGACGAGACATGTTCACTTTAACTCCGAGTTTCGTGCTTACGCACTCATCAGACAGACTCCAGGCCTAGCTAATTAACTCCTTTCCGAATAATACTTCTTTTGTAAATAATCATTACACCTCTTGTATATAAATATCACAGTAATACGAATACTGTCTGATGAGTGCGTAAGCACGAAACTCGGAGTTACAGTGAACATGTCTCGTCTTTAATCCAATCTTTACTATATATATATATATATATATATATATATATCTATTGCTCTGCATCCCTACGCATTGAGCACTGTTTTACCAGTATAGACCACATTACATACTTTGTTATATATATATATATACTGCGGTTTGCATAAACTTTGACCATTTGTGCATATATACAAGTATATCAAAAGTATATAAAAAATTATGGGATATGACCCCTGATATTTGTTTCAGAAAGCCCTTGTGCAAGACAATTCGAAAATAATATCAGGGATCATATCCCATTGTTTTTTATATACTTTTGATATACTTGTTTATATGCACAAATGGTCAAAGTTTATGCAAACCGCAGTATATATATATATACTTACAATTTATTATACCCACAACACGAAAGAGCTAAGCCCTGTACGAAGATAAAGGTTTTGAGGTCTAAGGTCGATGAGAAGTTGATGAGGGTGGATGTGTTATTGGTGATAATGGTGTGATGGGGACGGTGATGGGACGAAGAGACAGCACTCTGGGTTAAAACTGTGGTAATAGTGTTAAGGCTAGAACACTTTTCGTTTGACTATGAAAAACCTTTTGCCGTTCTGTGACCGTGACCGTGATGTTTTCTAGAACTTAGATTGGCTGATTTTTGCTCGCGCAATATGATCGGTTAATATGAGTGCCTGGCAGTGCCGTGACCTTGGCATGCCGTGGCCGCATGTCGTGTTTTGGGTATCTGATAGGATGGAGAGTACATTCTCGCGCAAAGTGATTGGTCCTGTGTGTGTGTGGCTATGTCACGACCGCGTTCGTGCCGCGAGCTTTTCACAATCATTCGAAAACTGAACTGGTCAGTGTTTTTGTGGTGGTGGTGGTGGTGGTCATAAAGATTACTGAGCTATGTCCTATAAAAAAGATGTTTCAGTTTTCTATAACATGGCTGTTTGTTGTTGCTTTTGTTGTTGTTTTGTTTATTTGTCTGTTGTACTTTTAAGCTACGGCCTAACTAATAGAAAGGTATAGTGTTACGTTTCCAATCACGATGTACAATTTGTCTTGTGTTTACTGTCTATAGCATCTACCCCCCGTCCACCAGCTTCTAGAACTGGAGTGCATCCTGGAATAATTGCTGGTGTCGTAATTGTTGGAGTCCTTGCTATCGCTGGCCTGGTCATAGCTATATTATTCGTGTGCCGCAAAAAGGCATCCAACAAAGGTAATCAAAATCTAAACGAATACTGCTTCTTTAGCAGTTGAATATGCCAGCCGTTTCCTTTGTTTCTTCCTTTTTTCTTCTTCTTCTTCTTTGCAATCCATACGAATTTCAGGTATCTCTTGGTTTGGCCTCCATGCATTAAATTTTCGCTGGCACAAGCAATATTGCGAAACTTTAACGATGCTTTTAATTTAACAATTGAATAAGAAAGAAAAAAATGATAGCAAAACTAAAAATGCAAGCTAACGCCAGAACATTTATAAACGTTTCTACTCGTTTTTTAAAGTTTCCCTGGTATTCAACACACCCTCGCAGTCCAAACTAGTTACTTCTAGCGATTATCAAAACCTTTACTGAACATTTTATCGAACCATGTAACAACCTATGTTCTGACCATGGAAATGGTAAAAAGATGAAAACCTAAGACCCCAAGACAATATCCCTCAAATTCGCGGAGATACCTAACAAACTCCACGCACGTGATGCCAAGTCCAGGAATCGAACCTGTTACTCTAGAAGTCTAGAGGTGAAAGTTGAGTGCACTGCACCACCTTGATTCCCAACAGCTGCTTACAGTTTACTAAACGTAGTTTGATATGCAATAGTTACTGAAAACCTAATCTCCCCCTTTTTTAGCTTATCGCAGTTCCACTGGACCAGCACCGGGGTAAGTATGTAATTCAATATGTTTTCCTCTTGCTGTCTCACGATAAATTCTCAGTTGGAATATATTGAATTAAATGAATTTCCTTTTCTCTCTTTTCATTCCCTTTTCACTCATTTTCCTCGTCGTTTCTTTTTCTTTTTTTATTTATCTATTTTTTTTGTTTGTTTGTTGTTTTTCTTGTTTTTTGCCTTACAAGTCTTTTTTTCACGTTTGTTTTCCTTTTCTCTGCTCTGCTCTGCTCTGCTCTGCTCTGCTCTGCTCTGCTCTGCTCTATGACTTCTGCTGTGCTGTGCTTTGCTGTGTTCTGTTCTGTTCTGTTCTGTTCTGTTCTGTTCTCCTTTGCTTCACAGCTTTCCTTTTCAACTTTCTTTTCTTTTTTCATCGTCAGTTACATGCATTTACTTTCTTGCTGATCTTTCTTACTATTTGATATATTTTTTAGATATGAAATGGATACAAGACATGGCGAACCAGAGGAACAGTATGCCAGTGTACAAAAACCAGGTGCTTCAGTTCCCAAACAGTCGGGTGACCAATCATTACCCCACTATGCCGTAGTTGACAAAAGCAAGAAAAACAAGAAGAAAACTAGAGTATGTCAAATGATACTGGCTTTCAAAACAAGTTACAGCTCATCACAGCAGTATTACGTTTCTGTCATTTTATCATGATCTGCATGAAACTAATTAAAGCATTATTTTGCTTTGGAACTTCACTGGACCAGGCAAAGAAACTAATGCAATCCAAAACTGAGTTCAACAGGGTGATCCATCAACAATTCACCCTGGCTCTTAGTTGACTAAGTCAACATTAGAGAAACATACTATGCTGTGCTGCAGTGTAGTGTACTGTGGTGAGCTACTGTATTGAATTGACACGACCTATACGAAAAAAATTCAGCAGCACATTGTGGAATTACATGTATATGCACTGAAAATATTTTTTCCCAATCCAGAATCTGACCATTTTTCTTGTGATCAGATAATCATTCATTGTATTATTGACTTAATATTCCCATTTGTTAGGAGTCTGACGAGCTTGTCTACGCCGTATTGGATCACGATCACAACGCAAGCATGAGTTCAAGGCCACCATCAGACCGACGTTCCACTGGTGCAACTGGCGATACAGTTTATGCAGACATTCAAAGTGAGAACAAGAAACAGCGCGACCCATCACCACAATTTGGTAACGTACAGGATAACAGCTATGCTTGAAGGTTTACTGCTCTATATATCTACTTATATAGAAGGGCTAAACAAATAGGTAACCTGCAACTTGGCCTGCAGTTTTGCAGAAAAAATAAGCAGGATGGTTGTTATCAATGTCTCGAAATTGTTTTTTGTTTATTTTTTGTTTATTTTTTTTTTAATTTGTTTATTTTTTGGTTGTTTTGTTTGCTTTGTTTTGTTTTGGTTTTTTTTGTTGTTGTTGTTGTTGCAAATAGTTTTTGCGATTGTTTTTTGCAAGTATAGATCGATTTATTATATTTTTGAATTATTGTAGATACAATGTCGGACATTGTAAATCGTTACAGCAACTTAAACCATTAGCATTACTTCTGGCTTCTTGCAAGGTTTTGATGTTTTCATGGTTGAAACAACGAAGTGCATTCTTTCATAGGTTAGAATCATAAGCAAACATTAACATCTAAGGCAAGGTGAACATTTGCAATGCACAAACACAAACTAGACTACATTTATTTTTTAGAATGCCTAATTGCAATACTCCGACGAAGGACTAGCGTCCGAAACGTCAGTGTCTTTTCAAGGAGTATAATTTACCTTTTCATCATTACTGTTTCATTAGAAACACCGACGCAACTCACACTAGTTTTTAGCTAGTTATATCTTCTTAATTGCAATGCTGTGATCTTTTTTATTTGAACCTGAATTGCCACTTATTGCTATTGACATCCAAATTTGGAAATCAAGTGGCACTGCATATTTTTTCCTGCTTTTGTAGTCAACCACTTTATAGAGTAATATACTTTTCTTAAATTGAGACAAAGACAAGGCAAGCAGGTCTAACTTCATTGCCATTTTTTGAACTCGTTAACATGATGCATTGTGGTCTAGCTGGGGTAGAAACAACACCTTATAAGGAGTGATGAACAAAAAAGATGTTCGTACCCAAACTGAAACGCAATGCAACTTGTTCGCTATCATCCTCATAAAAGAAATGCTGCAAATAATCACATTATTGGATCAGTAGCTAAATTGCAGGACAGTTTCTAATGCAAGTGTAATTGTAGTGCAAGCCATTTAGTTTATGGCTTGCAAATAGCATAGCTTTCCACTTCGTGGCAATTTTCATATAACTAAACTAAGCCGGCTAGCTCAGTGAAGTTGCTTAGTGAGACATTTAAAAAAAATACATGTACTACCATTTCAAAGAAGTCAAACGAATAATTTACTTTGCATAAGCTAATGATTTTCACTTTATGGTAATATCATATCCTAGAATGCTTTAAAGGAGATTTTTACAATATACAAAATAACCAAGATTTAAGATAACGATTCAAAATGTTTTTGTTAACGTAGGTTTGATAGCCTATAGTGGGTATACACTCATTAATTCAGCTCAGCTCACTCTGAACACTTTTAGGGACATTAATTTACTTCCGCTTTGAATATGGTCCCTTAAGGGGACATCCAAGGTCTCAGTTGGTCCCATATTGAGTATGTCTCTATTGAATAATGAGCCTTGCAGATGTTTTGGCTTGTTGACGTTCTTCCTAGAAACGTCTAGCCAACGGATTCCAAATATAGATTGTGATTCTTGGAAAAGGAATCTATCAATGTCATGTGGAAGTAAACACCTTTTTCTATTACTTCATTTATGATTAAAAATGGATCGAAAGTGTCGAAGATTATGACATACAATATTAGTTCTTGTGAAAAAAATTAAGGTTATCAGCTTAGGTTAAGGTTATCAAGATTGCTCGAATTTTTAGTATCATCCGCTTTTCTTTGAAGTCTATTTTTTATGTAAATAGATAAAAGCTTGGCGGGATCCAAAAGCTGGTGGTGCAGAATGTAAACATTTAGTGTCAACAAAACCTAACTCACGTTATTATCATTCCTTCTTTTTGATTACAATAAACTTGCCAAAGCGTGTACTAAATCGACATAATATCCTTGGAATAACATCTGATATCTCATGTCCAAAGGTTAAAATACACAAGACTGATAACTTGGTGAAATTTGAATTCAGTTAACAGCATTAATGACGTAACCTTTACAGCGTTGTCAGACAGTTATTGGAAAGTTGGGCATTAATATTTAATAGTCATGTTTCCTAATGCTTCTTTCTCTACGCTTATTTTTTGAGATTAAGACTATCCTTGCCTTCAAGATGTGATAGAAAATGTTTTTTATCTGTAATACTAACTTTCTATTCAAAGAAAAGTCGATTTAGGGCGCCAAATTCAGACCTTGGACCATTACATCAACAAAACATAATTACCATATCTGTCTTTATTCAGGTTGTTTTGCTGAAATGAGGTTAAAGTTGAAGTGTTTAGAATGAAAAATGAAAACGTTTTTGTTATTCAGACTCTTCTAGAGAGATGTCACGCTAGAATGGTAGATTTTAATCATGTTTTTTTTTTTTGGTTTGATAATTTTCTCGTGGTTTCGAAGTGAACTTTCTCTGTGTGTTTCTTGTGATAGCAAACTTAGGTATTTGAAATATAATTGCACGGCTACTTCCTCATTCTTCCTCTAATATTTTGATCCGTACTCTTGTTTTAACAAACAAATTTAGTACGCAAACAAAACTTGGAATGAAGATATTTTAGTTCCCGTAGCGACGTAGAATTTATAGAATTCTTTTCAATATCAATAATTTGTGCGAGTAATTTTATTATGGCAAATAATTTTTAAAACTAGAAAAATAATATTTTATAAAAATTCACCCTAAAATTCAAAATTTGTATTCTTTATAAATTTATATTAATGCACCAGTAAAGCGGTTGGCAACCATTACACTATTGCAATAGTTTTGATATTCAATACTTTATGTACCCATCATGGACTATACAAAAACTATATTTCATATTTTTACTCGATTTTATCACGTTCGCCTACTGCTAAGAAAAGAAAATAAATTGGTTAAACTAAATAAACTATTAGACAGAAGTCTAAAAACAATATTAGAAAAGTTATAAAAATGTGGGTGCTTCTATGCCTTAATATTGGTTTCAATATTGCAAAAATGCCATATAGGCACCCATTTCAACTCAATATATTTTTGTAGTCAGAATCACTAACCCTGCGAACAGAGGATTTTTTGAAGCCTCTCCCATGCTCGCAGGGTAAATCTCATAGCAATCCAAATAACAATTCAAATATACATTTTAATAGATAAAATACTCTTTATAGCCTTGTTAGTACTATATCTTACCTTCTTAAAAGTGTATTTTAGGGATAAAATATTTTTGATATCTAGCTGTAAATTTCATTTTAATACATTGTAATACATGGGTGTTTTTACACTACATGCATATAACAGTTTTGTAGAGGTTTCATACTAGATAAAGTTAATAAAAGCAACTCCTATAGTTTGTATATGGGTTTCCTTGTCATTCCTGGGTTACGTGTGTGCGCTGGACTTTAACTTGATGTGTGTAAAAACATCACATTTATTTTCCTTTGCGTCTTTGAATTTCATATGTGCGCATTAATAAAAACATGCGAAAGTTTCCGAAATGTGAAATTTTTCTTGACGGTTGTGACTTGCAGCAGTGCGCATGATTTCTAATTGATTATGTGCGTAGGTATAGAATATCAGTGTGTCACGCAATCTCCATCATGTTCACTAGACAAACAGCCAAATGAAATAATAGTATATTTATATCTAAATCTCTATCATGCACTTATTAGGTGCTTCAACGATATTCGTTAACACTCGAGAGCATCCAAAACATCCTCTCCATTTTTAGATATGCTATTTCCCTTTATTGATTTTGGAGTTGGAACGGAAGTGCTTCCACGATGCGTTGTAAGTTCTGAGATAAATGCGGAAAAATTCAGCTTAAGAACAACCCAGCACACAGCTGTATAAAGCTATATCATCAAGTATATCATATAAGAATAAATAATATAAGAATATAATATAAGAACATTTTCGATTTAGTTTGCTTTCATCAAACTATATCTTTTATTTGATTTAGAATATTTCAGTTTGAGCATGTAGATAGAGTTTCAGGAGATGGGTTTAACGCAAGTTTAAACACAACTCCCTCAGTAACAAAGCACGCGGAAATTGGAAGCCATCTTTGCTGTTACACATTCGTGACGAAAGGGCCTCATGGTTATCACGAGGTAGATATATCAATAGGCTACAGCATAATCCGTTTCAGAGGACTCTCAGAGGACAACATCTTTCGATCGAGTATCGTTCGTTTGATAAGTCGAGGCACGAAAGTGAAGTATTTATCTTGCATTTCCGCCTGATTGTTTCGTTTGCTAGGATTGGTATTAAACAATCCTTGATCGCTGCTTCGTTATCAAAAATATCATGACTATATCAAAGTATAAATTCTAATGTTAAAAGAATCTAATGGAATAAATTAAGATATAATGTATGCTCAAAAATACTCGAACTTATTTCGTGTTAAAGGCACAATATCTTACATTCAGCGTACCAAATATAAGCTATTGAATGTATTGAAACTGCTCAATTGATTTAAGAATTAAGATGGTAATTCTATGATACTGTATTTTAGCCTGATCCCGTTTCCTTATGCAGCGCGTAGTACAACTGGTGCGCACTAAATATGATGTGCGTAATTTACAGTAATTGCTCTTTCTGCATTTCCTGATAATTAAGAAAACGAAGAAATATAGGACACGACCTTATAAAACACCTTCATTTAGCAAGAAAACTCTATTATATATAAGACTTTTTGATGCGCAACCAGATTTGCGCATGTGCAGTATTTATTGAAATAGTTCCGAGATCAAAACTATTACTACTAATTTACTAAATATCAAAAATGGATGACCGTGTTCACCTTATTGAACATCGCTATCACACAACATGAATATAGATGCATTCAGTTTGATTTGGTTTTGCGCACATTTTTTTTATTTGCGCGATGCCCAATGATAGCAGTGCGCACTTTTGTACAATTAGCTGCGCATTCACTTAACGCGCCTATTTTCCTTTTATTTTTTTCTCGACTCCCGTTGTACGCATTGGTCATTCATGTTTTTATCTGACAAGGAATACATGAGAATAGTTGAAAAAAAATTGATTATCTAATAGGCGAGCATTCTATAGCATTTATCTTTATATAATATTATTTATAATATGCGCAAATAGCATTAAAGGTGGTAAAATGCATATGTTATGTATACTTGGAAGAAATTGCGCAACTCTGTTTTAACAAAAAAAGCGCCTGCTATCTAGTTGCATCAAAAATGTTTTGAAGTTTCTGACCATTTGTTTTTTTCATTTTAGTTTCAATGAAACAATCCATGCACACGTGTGCCTGATGGTAACGCTACAAATGCACGTGTAAAATGTATATAACATGGATCAAGTTAAAAAGAATCCGAATAAACTTCATCCAATTCAAAGTTTGGCTGCACTTAACGTAGCAACAATACGCTACGCACACGGTGGGAGACTTTTTGTATTACACTGTATATAAAAAGCGATAATCATAAAGTAATAAGTCACATTTCGTTTCGACATCCTAGATGGGTGTGGTACGAGTAAAATGTTAATCATTTCTAAGGTTGTTACATTGAGGACGAGTTTACTAACGAGTGCTTAGTCTTCATGCCACAAACTAGGAACGCTCTCACTTCGCACACGTTGGAATGTTATTAAGGAACAAAACTGGCATAAGAGTCAGGGACGCAAGGTGGCTTGTCTAGATTATAAAAATGCTGTTTCGTTTGCAACTGCACTTCAACAATTATATATATATCACATGAGAAACGCGGCTTGTGGTTGTCTTTAAAGTATGTATGTTCAAAATGATAGATTCTTAATTATAATCCTTGAAACGTTGTTTTACATTTGGTCTATTTAGCTTCATTCCGTAATGATTAGAATTGTGTGCAACTTCAGATAATGTTACCGTTACTTCTATACATTCTGCGATTGTCGACCACGAAATAAACCATATAAAGAACTGTCACGTTTAAAAACGAGTATACTTATATGCGCAAAGTTGGAAGAGAAGGTTTACGTTTGGTATAATGCTCCGTGATAGACCAAACGTTCTAAAACTTAATTTGGAAAGCACTGGTATTGCGCGCTGCTAATGTGTCGTCTCTATCCAATGAGGCACAACTTTGAGTCCTGCCGGTCTGGGTGTCGTATGTGTGTAGAGTTGTTTGTTGTTTCTCTTCTGTGCTTTGAGGGTTATTCTACGGGTTCTCTGGTTTTCCTCCCTCCTCAAAAATCAACTTCTAAATTCTAATTCGAGCTTTGGGCTTTCACCTAGCTGGATCCTAGCTCTGTTGTGATTCTCCCACGCTGTGACACAACAGCTAAAGCTAATATAATTTAGATCTTAAACTTATCACTCGCTCAGATACTACTCTCCGTGCAATGCTAGTCATGTGATGTTCTTACTAAATTAGACGTCTTATAAGAGAATTAAAAACGTGTTCCCTTCTAAATGAAACCATATGATAACGTCGATCAAGAAGAACGAGAATGCCAAAATACGAGTATCATATATTTCTTAGTAAAGAAGTCGTGTACAAAAGGAAAGGCACCAAATATAAGGGACCATGAACAATGGTTTAGTAAACTTCTAACGTACCATTTTGCCATTTGTCAACTGCTACATGTGGCGCGCTTTTGAAGCCGGAGAAATTATGTGGTCTGATGTCCAATGTTTTGACTGACCTGTTGCTTTTTCGAATATTTAGACTATAAGATACCATTAATCTGTTGTTCAGATACCATTCATTGCTTTGATCGTATTCAGAAATAGTTTTTGCATCTCCTTGTGGGAAAGATTGACAATCCAAAATGCTTTGAAAGTAAAGTTAAGATGGTTAATTCTGCTATGGCAGGAGTCGCGCGCACGAAATGGCAAGATTGCAGTCATACTGCTGAAGAAGAAACCTAGCTTCCTCATCCTTAACTATACGCGTTGTGATTGGATGAATCCCATAATGCATAGGAAAAGTATTTCAATTGTAAGAAACGTCGTCACATATGCACATCGTATTGAGCAACAGACAAAAAATCTATTCATTCATCAGGTATAAACAAATTTATAAATATTTGTTACACCAGTTTGCTAGTTTTCAACTTCCTTCGCTAATACGTACATGTGAAGTGTTTCTTCGTTTTTTCGATTGAATTTTATTTTGTAATGTTTTTTGTCTCTTTGTGTACACCAAGTGTCTGCTTTTAGTTTGTTTGTAATTTTGTCCATCTTTATAAAATATGAGCAATGCTTAATTGGCACATGACATCTTAGGCGCCATCTTGGATGAATTTAACAATGTAATGCACTCGTGTCAATGTAGTTCTTGTAGTAAGAATGGAGAAAATTAAAATTAAAATTGAGATAAAATAAAGCTTCATTAGCTTCTACATTGCAAAACTTGCAAGTTTTAAAAGCACACGAAAATTTTACACCAAGAACGAAATAATGCGAACCGTTTGGTTACTGCAAGCTATGGTCCCCTAACAACATCACTATATTATAAAAAATATCAAATTATAATCACAGTCTTAATGATCACCATGCAGCATTTAACTATCATAGACTATCTTATATTTGCCTATTCTTTCGTATTTGAAAATCAAAAAAGTAATTTACCAATGTATGTTTCTACATTTGATTTAACCCTGAATCGTTACCAGCCAAGAGCTAATTTAGCCAAGACTATACAATTGGAATCATGAAAAATATGAGACAATAATGCATAAAGGAACGTTGAAAAGCGGTGAAAAGAGTTTAGAGGGCTATTGTATTAAGTCAAATTGCTCAATAGTTAGGGTAATAGCTATTGTCACAAACATAATGATCACTATGTAAGAATAAATATCCAAGTAGATTCCATGAAGCCACGAAAGATCATTATCTTCTTCCTACCAAAATGCTCATATTTTTAACCTTACCTTTTTGATATATACCACTGGAGTTTAGCCTTTTGAGCGCGAGATTGTTTGTAGCTTAGTATATTATACAACGATATTTGTGGACACTAGTTCCGACAAGAACTATTGCTTCCATTTGTTGTTATTCGACAGTTGGACTACATATTTTCTTTCGAATTCGGTTCAAATGGAATCATCCTTTTAGCTATTCCCTCCTCCAGATATATATTTTGATTTGAGATGCTATATCAATGTTAACTTATTATACTTATTATATAGGAAAAAAGAATACATAAAAAGCTAGCTTACCTGAGGTCTGGAACATTATCGTCTTTGAAACACTATGAACTGTATTACAAAGAAGCGCAAATGCCACTGCTACTAGAACCGTTATTACGCCCATTAATGCTGAAGGGATACATTCAAGCTGGCATTCAATACAATAGTTATTCAGTCCACAAGAATCATCTCTGAAAGGCCAGCATCAATAATTACTGTGTCATATGAATTGGGAATATTTAAGTCCAATACTAACGATTAAAAACGAAATTAATGCTTTCTATTTTTTTATCTTTTAGTTTCGACCATCCCGCTAACCACATAGAATTGCTTACTATCAATCACGTGACTTTTTGGAGTTGATTATGGGGCAAACAAGCGAATTGCTCGGGGGCAACTAGCAGATGCTAAGTCAAAACAGATCAAAATAAGTCCTCAAACTATTGTATTTGACTATTTTCACGACATCAAACCAGAAAATGAGAGATCAAAACGACCTCCAGGATTCTACAAGCCATCAAAAAAAGAGCTATTACCGGAAGTGACGTCTATTGATAGCAACCTATAGGGACCTCTCATTATCTATCACACGCATAGGGGAGTGGGGGGTGGGGGGGTGGGGAGTGGGGGTGAGGTTGGGGGTTGCGATTTTTGTCACGACATCACGAAATCGACTATTTTATTGGCTAGGTATAAAAAACGTTACTGCATTGGAGTTAATAATAACCAATTAAAAAATAATAATATAAAAATAAATAATTGATAACAGAAGCACATCCCCCTCTAATAAGTATATATTTTTAAATAACTCTTAAATGAAATTTTCTCAATGAATTTTTGCCACAATAGACCAGTTTCGCATTCCAAATTACCGATGTGTTTCTTGAATAAGGACTCATTTACGCAGGGTTTGATAAAGACAAATCGTTCTTGCCGTTCACCGTTGCACCACGTTTCGACATCATTCAGTGTTCAGAGTACACTGTATGCTAAAGCTGCTAGTTAGATGCAATAGTGAAGAACAGTTTTTATGACGCATCCCACATGGAAAAGAGTTAGCATGCGTTCAAACCCATTATAGTCACAATCTAGAATTTTGAGTTTGCTGGTCAATAGCTTGGGGTTAATCATCTATGGTCTAGGGGCCAACTAAACTCTCCCTTAGGCTTTGGCCGAGCTTCCTGATCAGGCTGTAATTCTTCGGATAGCGGTGTCGGGGCCAAAATCGCCGGCGTAGCCGTAAATGCTTCGCGCTGCCATACGACGGTTCAATACTCCATTTTTTTAATTAATCAAAAACTAAATGTTAATGTGTCTATTATGTCTGTATATGATTCACAGTTGACATCAATTGACTGTCTAGCTAGTGACTATTTGTGTCTATTTTCGATGGAATGGCCCATAGACATGCACTCACGTCAACATATTTAGAATAGACACTCGCAAAATGCGTACTGTTACATCATTCTTTCAAAAGAAACAATTGAAAAGTCGTGCGCTCACGATTTGCATGTGCGTATCAGAATTTACTAAGTTGTTTTAGTCTGGCCAGTTAGCAAGATTAGCGTTCACACTTACATGTGGGCATCTTTAGATTAATCCGAGACCACCTCTCAAGGTGTTTAAGTTTAGATCAATTTCGGACGGATCGCGTTTTTCTTTAGACCGTTCACACTGGGCCCGTTTGTCTTCTTTCAGATTACTAGCTAATAGCTAGTGTGAACGTCTTCTAAGTCATTGAAGTGATAGAATAATGTGTAGCCTAAACAATAATCAGTGGAAAAACCTTTTCGAGTATAAAAAGGCCCTTTCAATGGATGTTAACTCCATTAGACCATAGTTATTTCACATCCAGTGAAAGTACTTTTTTTATGCAATACAAAATGTCCTTGTGTTTTTTTATTATGTGAATGGAGTTCAATTAGAATATGAAAGAAGGGACTTCACTGGATGTGAAATAGTCATTTTCCAATTGAAAAATGTTATTTCACTGGATCATATTCGAAAAGGTCCTTTCACTTGATGTGAAAAAGACATGGACTAATTGAGTTCAAATCCAATGAAAGGACCTTTTCGATTATAAGGTACTTTTGAATAATCTTAATGGACGGAAAATGGTTTAGGGCCGTATTTAAGGGTATCCTTTACCGTATTTAAGAGTATCCTTTTTTTCAACTGACCGTATTCATGGGTATCCTTGACCTTATTTAAGAGTATCCTTTTTTCAACTGACCGTATTTAAGAGTATCCTTGACCGTGTTTAAGGCGTGAAACGAAGCATAAGCCAGCATTTTGTATTTTAATACTAGTTACCAACTCCCTCTCTTTACTTAAAGCACTTTAACTTACGTCTACATACCGAATCTTGCTGTTGAACTTGCACTTTAATCGGCACAAAAACATAGTGTATACAAAGCGTATTACTTTTGAAACAGGATCGGAGCAACATCAATTCCCGACAAAAATCACTCCAAAAACAAGCGTCCTTGTGTGAACAGAAGGCATATCCGGTATGCTCTATAACGATTGCTATCCGGTATACTGTGCGCATAGCCCAAGGATACGCGCAGTTGTTAACCACTAGAGATCTAGAACCACGCCCTACGCCCCTGCACTTTTAAACCTGATAAAAAACTCCTGCTCGCTTATCAATTAGTGATCATTAGAACCCAAATTTTCCATTATTCGTTTATTATAGGGCACTCAATAATCGTTGCCGAGAAAAATTATATTTCAATTTTGTTATCAGTTTATTTAACTTTCAAGTTAGTCAAAAACATTAAGCTATTGTTTGCTGACAATTTTCATTAAAATAACAATGCTTTTGCACCATCTTACTTCATTATCTACTATTAATTTGAGCAGTCGTTTTTTATGCAACGGTGGCTTTTTCCTTAGGGTTTTCTTCTTCAACCACACCCTCGGGATTCGAACGGCTATTAATCTGGACTGACGCATATTCGCTTTGCCGAGGTTCCTTATAATTTGTAATCAATGGCTCATAAAGCTGAGGAGGCCGCGCCTCATCAACGGTACGTCGAGTTGCAGAACTGAGGGATTGGTAATGAGAAGCATTATCTACCACGGCTTCACAAGATGCATCGCTTTGTATACCGGGTCTGACGTTGGCATCATTTGAACAGAACGTCTCTTTGTCTGGGATGCTTTCCAATTCTACATTTGTCTGAGGACAAAAGGGTAATATAGACAAAGTTGATTTATTTTTTCTGTTATATTAATTTGAAAGTTATTTTTGATCCAATCCTTGGATTTGTCACTCATTCGCGTTATGTTATTAGAAATACTGGTGGATATATAGTAAAAAATAATACCTTATTCTCGTAGGATGTATTCCTGGAGCGTTTAGTAAATCTGCAATGAAGAATTAAGGTAAATGTAGCATAATTAATAGAAATCACTCAACCACTCATTCAATCTACTAATCCATCCAAATAGCCAACCACCTCACCCGTTCACCAATTAAGTATCTAACAAAAACCAAACAGTTGGCAAAACCAACAAACAGAAACGCAAATTGGAGAAAAACACATATAGGAAAAGGAGTTTTATAAGAACAAGTACAAAAAGAACCTAAATTTACTTGTAAAACAATATAACTTGAATGGTGATATACGTACTTGCATTTGTTTTCTGCTCCTGAAAAGGAATAGTCAATTTAATATTCCATCTTTACTTTTATGTTCTTTATAATTATTGTGTAAGATTTTCATATTGCATGCGGAACATTTTTCACTAGTTTGTCTTTAAGTCTCTCTTCCTCTCTAGTTACGTTTAATTTTTTGCAAGCTTTGATCCATCCATTTGTAGGTTTGTAGGTCCTCCCTCGGTCCTTTTCTTCCTTCTATCTTTATATCCTTTTTTAGTATTCATATTTCTTATTTATATTTTAACCATATGATTGGTTATTTATTTCTGGCCGATTCATTCTTCGTTTTCTCTATATTCTTTATTGTATGTTATTGGGACTGATCACAAAACAACAATGACTGGACACAGCATCAGCTCAATAAAATGATACACATATTATTCAACAACTTACTTTGTGTTTTGATCAAGGTGAATATAAACAATGCGTTAGCCACCAAAGATATCACCAAAATCGTCACCAACGACGCGACGATAAATGTAGTATCTAAAAAAATAGCAGACAAAAGGGATATATACATATACAGTTGTTTCCAACACTTGCGTCACGATGGCGGTCTTCTAATCACCGCGGTGCGGTGCGGTGCGGTGCGGTGCGGTGCGGTGCGGTGCGGTGCGGTGCCTTGCGGTGCGGTGCAGAGCAGTGCTGTGTGGTGTTTTGCGGTGCGGTGCGGTGCGGTGCGGTGCGGTGCGGTGCAGAGCAGTGCTGTGTGGTGTTGTGCGGTTCGGTGCGTTGCGTTGCGTTGGGTGCGGTGCGATAATGGTATTATACATGTAGGTTAGTGTGTGGTAAGATATGTATACGTAGTTTAGTATAATTGGATTTATGTGTGATGTGGTTGGCATAGTATCTTAGCTAATCCTCTCTTTCTTACAAGTCACAAACAAGATAATTTCAAGGTGCATGAAGCTTTACTTACGGTTTTCAGGATTTTGTGTCACGATTACCCTATTAACTGGATCTCCAAAACCAGCTTTATTCCTTGCATATATTTTTACGGTATATTGTGTATTCTCCTTCAGATCTTTTACTTCAGCAAATGTATTTTTACTGATAAACTCCCTCGGTGGGTCAGTGTTGATCTCCACTTTGTAGTCAATGACAGGGGTTCCACCTCTAACATCCGGAACACACCAGAATATGGTGATTTGTGTGCCTTTGGAATCACTAATCGAGTGTGGCTGCGCTGGTTCAAATGGAGTGACTAGTGATGATAATAATATGTAATACATTTAACCTTCAGCGAACGATTAGTATTGGTATTAATAAAAAAGAACAAGTTAGTTTTATTGCATCTATCTTCATGAACTGTTCCATCTTTACTTAAGATATGAATGCGTCTAAAGTAATATGCTATCAATATAAGCCTCCTGCTCCAAATTGGAGTCCTTGCATGGGCAAAAATTCATTATTAGAGCACTAAGCTTTACTTACCTAGCTGCTTGACCGTGATGTAATGTTCTTCGCTACCAACTACATTAGAAACAAAACATCTATATTTTCCATAATCTTCTGGAGCAATGGTTGTTATGTTCAACTCACTTGAAAATGTACCTTCTTCATTGTTTGGTGTTAGATCATCTTTTTTAGTTATTTTTGACCCTGATGGTTTATACCACGTGGCACGAGGAACAGGATAACCAATGAATGAACAGCGCAAAGCTATTTGTTTGCCGTTCCATGAATCTAATGCTTTATTGGTAGATTTGGAAATATCAATTTCTGCTTTGTCTTTGAAGAAAAAATAAGAAAAAGAGAACCGATTAATCAAACTTGCTATTTACCAAACAACCAGCCATTGCCAGCTAGGCAAGAAGGCAAGAAGGCAAGAAGCCCACCAGCCCACCAGCCCACCAGCCCACCAGCCCACCAGCCCACCAGCCCACCAGCCCACCAGCCCACCAGCCCACCAGCCCACCAGCCCACCAGCCCACCAGCCCATTGCACTCACATTGCACAGTAACTTGTATACTGGCCACTACTTCTCTTCCTATCCCGTTACTAGCTGTACACGTGTATGTCCCTGTGTCTGATCTCTTTGCTGACTGAACATGGTACTCGTTGCTTATAAGACTGACGGAGGATGTAATGGATCCTGAGGACTTGGTCCACGTGATGTTTGGTGCTGGGTATCCATCAGATATACATGTCAGACGAAGAAGGTCTGTCTCGTTGATGATCTGGTTTTGGGACTTTGACAAAATCGTTGGTTGGTCTAGTTTTGCAATATAAAAAAGATATAAAAAATGTACTCAATCTTACTCTTTAAATAATGTCAAGATAATCATGGGCGAAAATAGAGTAAATTAATCAGTTATGCAGTTGGATGGCGAACAATGAAGAATTGCGGGGACTCCTCGATCTCTGTGTAATTATCGCTTTTCCATAAATCTATGCATCGCTTTATAGCCAGTAGCTTTTTTTTATAAAATGCGTTATTCCCGATTCGAATAACGAACCAAAAAAATACACACGCGGGAAGCGCGCAAACTAAATTATCTAATATAGCACGCCATACACAACTAAGAAGTAAAATCCATGATATCTATCAATATAATCATATACATATATTTTAAAAAGTTAATCTTAATTTGGCTTACATTTTACAGTAACATATCCCGAAGCCACTGTAGTGTGAATTGCCATTTCGTAAACATTTCTGGCCTTGCAGATGTACCTGCCAGCATCAGTCTTGACAGAATCGGGGATTACTAGAGTATTACCAGAAGCTGTATGTCCTGGTCTTATGGTTCCACTCCCTTTTGACCAGGAAATGGAAGGAGAAGGGTTTCCGCTTGCACAACAGGTCAGAACGATTTGATCACCTTTAGTAACAACAATGCCCTTTGGACTGGTTGTGATGGATGGGGCATCTAAAATTAGAGCGATGGAACGAAAAATAAAGTGCAACACAAGACTACGTAAAAGTGTTTTTCGGTGAGCTTTTTATTTAAAGTGAAATTTAATGACTTCTTTGCAGAAGCATATTTAAAATATTGAAACTGAATAGTCCAAAGAAGTGCAAAATCCTTAGATGTTTACTGGTAGAGTGCTTACCATATACACATACACAATTGTACAAATTAATACAAAGTTTTGTGTAGGTCTGCGGTCTACTGAGATCTACTGACCGTACAAATTGGGGCAAATTTGTCCAATTTCTTATAAAGTTTTTCAAGGATAAATGGTACGCACTCTTTTCTTGGCAGTAAGCACTTTTTATGGTTTTCTTGTTTGCACTTTGTCTGCGGTTTTCAGAATTTTCAGAAAGTTTTTTCATAAGGAGTGAAGACACAAGTGAATATCGGTTAAGAAGCCCATATTTGCCGCTTAACGATATCAAGTGCTATACTTACACTGAACATCAACATTAGTCCGTGCAGAAAGTGGACTCTCGTTTGGGTTGTTGGTAGCTTGACATTCATAAGTTCCATTCTGATCCCTTCTAATCGTCGGTATGCTCAATGTGGCACTTCCGGATCCTACTCCTCGGCTTATGATTGCCCTATCCCGTAATCTTATCCAGGTTATGTTAGGTGTTGGTTGTCCCGTTGCTGCACAAGATACACCTAGATTCGATGTTTCCGATATAACTACAGAGGATGGTGGATTGATGATAAATTTTGGCCGCACTGGATGGAAGAAAATTATCAAAGATTATATGAAGATATTAAAATGATAATATTTAAGTGCCTATGACACCTAGCTCAATATTTTCACCATTGATTCTACATGCTGTGAATAGTCAAATGGTAAAATACATTTAGATGTTTAAGCCATGCATGTTGGAGATATGTTTCAATATGTTAAGATTTCAAAGTTATTGGCATATGTTGAATTTTAGTCATACCTGTTACTGTTAGTACAGCTTCGCTGGTTATTGGGTTCTGACCCCCATTTAAAACTAATTTGCAGGAATAGTTTCCATTATCTAGCGTGTTCACATTTGAGATGACCAGAGTGGCAACAGATTCCTTACTGAGTCGATGTCTCAGTCTCGCTGGACATGATGGTGATAGAGACCATGTCCATTCAAATCTTCCACTTACAAAGCCATAGGCTTCAGCAGCAATTTTACTCTTGTTAATGCTGTTTGTATAAAACCATTCTGGTGACGTTGTAAAAAACTCACTGTCTCGGTCATCAACATGGTAATCCCAGACAAACTTTGCAGTTCCGCCATTAGGCACATACAAGATAGATGGTGGAACATGAGTAAATCTCACAGCTCCATCTAAAGTAAATTAAGGCGTTTCAAGACATTTACTATAAATGTTTTAATTTTGCTTCTCGCACTTTTTATGAACAAAACTAGTTTGCAACAAAATTTGGATACAACAGATTAAAAAAAAGTTTAGCTGAAAAGATTAAACCATCCAAGCTACGACAGATGTGTAATGAGTGAGTTTGATATCCTGGCCAGTTGGAGAGAGTTTCATACATACGCACACATGTATCATGAGTAACATAATGGTTTGTTTGGTAACTTGAATAGACCTTATTCGTGGTGTGACAATATTTTCCCAATTCAGCGTGACAAACCTCTGGGGGAATGAAGAGCTATTGTTTTGAAACTCGTCGGGATATCATCGTTATTCCTTTCGTATCCTTTGGGATACTCATGAATTTTTCGAAGAGTAAAAACAAAAGAAAATGAATCCCCTGGAGGTTTGTCACGCTGAATTGGGAAAACATTGTCACACCACGAATAATGTCTATTTAAGTTGGGGAGCCTCCAAACTTCAATAGAGGTTTTGCGTCATCACGTGAAGGCAGCTATGCTAGAAATGTTAGCCATGGCAGGAAAATCATAATATCGTTTTATAAAATGAGATAGAATTCAATCCCGAGAGTTTAAGAGGTTAAAAAAATATTGTTATGCCATCTAACCTCAGGCAGTCCAAAATGTAATAATGGTGCCAGCACGTGATGGTGCAAAGCAACTATAAGTGAATTGTTAGATTATTAGCTAATTATTAGCTTCGATGATTTTTCTTTTTTCCGTTCAAGTAAATAACCCGCTCACCCGTGAAAGGGCTTTACACAGTGCCTTAAAAAATTATCTTCTTAAATAAATATTCTATGGTAGTCAAGAAAGCGTTATAGGGCAAATACGAACTAGAACATTTTACTTTTCAAATCACCAAGAAAGATCACGTGACTCTAGGAGTCCAAGGTGATGTCACGTTTTACCGATGGCGCAAATTGAGTGATTTATAAACAATCGAGGCTTAGCATTTATAATGGTAGATAAAGAGATTGAAAATAAATACTAAAATATAACGATACGAAATACAATCTATAATGCCTTATAAAATACTTATATTCCATCAGGAAGAGGGGTCTTTAATTATAGCGAAAGGTATTCATCCTTTATGACATCAAAATTCACTTTTATTTCAGTTTAATACGCGGTTAATTCACTGTTTTGTTATTGTCCTAATACCCACCAAAACAGTCAAATCTTTTCTTAAGTTCCACATTGATCAGGTTTATCATCAAATCACTCATATGGTTGTTAATACACGTATTGCACTTTCGATATATGGTAAGCAGAGGAAGTGGATGTCACTTACCAATAAGTTGAAGTATTCCAGTGATGCCCAGCAAACACAAGAAGAACCCACAAAACATCAGGAAATACAAATATAAGGGGTTTAAGTGACGAAGTAATCTGAATAGATCTTGTTATATGAATAAGAAGGTGTTCAGTGGCGTAAATCATTAACAATTAAGAATATGTATTTAGAATATGTATTCCCATTCAGTTGCAGCATTTTTACCTTTGAATGATTAGTAAATAAAGCCAGCTAGAAATTGAAGTTGACACGTGGTAGCGCTGCAGCACTTTTAATATCAAAACTCGAGGAGATTTATTTATTTAGTAGCTTTTGCAGAATTATTTAAACTGTAGAGATATTGCGTCACACCATAGTTAATAGAGGTTTTATAAGAGATATTTGAATATTCCTTACAATAATCCCGTAGACAAAGCTTATGTTTACTTATTTTGCAATTTCGGACGAGCAAAAATCAAACATTGTGCACGGTCAAGACCGGTTCAACATCAAAAGCGAACAAAGAAAGATAACAATAGGTTTCCTAACCATTCCCCTTTATTAACTATGGTCACACTTTACTCTCGGTATCCTTATAAAGCTTCAATGACTGGTATTCTCTTCCTGATGCACTCTGTTGTAGTTGTTCATATGTTTTTGGGTCTTCTGAAGCCAGCTCTTCTTTGTTACGAAAGCCTTGCTGCTTGAGAGGCTCATACAGAGAGGTCGGATTAGGTGCCTTTCTTTGAAGCTCTTGATAGTGTTGCGGCAATAAAGGTGCGTCACCTTGAATTGCGACAGAAGACCCACTCGTATGTTTCACAATTGTTGTTATTGAAACATTGTTTTTGTCTCTGTTTTCATTTATCGTTTCATAAAGCTCCTTTCCAGTATTTGGCGTTTGAGCTGTTTTTGTTGTTATGGCTTGTGAGGTGTCTTCCATTGGATGGATATTCTAAACAATACGATGCATTTGTTATTTTACAAACACAAGGAGATATATGTTGTTTTGCGATCTGTATTGCAAACATTCGTTATTATACACTAGAAATGTTAAAAATAATACACAGCAAATCAGTTGATACAATATTTTGATGCTGTATCCGACTTTATCTTCGTATCCACGATAGATTTTTAAATGGGTCTATGGCTGGCAAAGTTCCGTAGCCATAGTTTTGATCGCAGCGTTTCAAACATAACAAAGGACACACGAACCTCATAAGCTTCAGGGTTCTTGTCTTGTATGCTTGATGAGTTTCTAAAGTAACAACATAAAAACAAACAATGGGAAAAATCGATGCGCAAGAACGAAAAATAACATAAGAAACAAGCAAATTTAGCAAATAAATAAACAAACAAATACCTCATTCCTGCTCTTTTTTCTACAATTAAAGTAAACAAAAAAAAAAAGCTTCCATCACAAATATAAAAAAGAAACAAAAATAGTTTGAAAATTTGGGCTCTTTCTTGATGTTGCAGGGCACCTGAGCCATGAAGACAATAAAACAATAGACGAGAACAATAATACCCTGTAAACCCTAACCCAGAATACAATACATCCTGCCACATCAAGCAAGACCCAAAATTGGCTGACTAACCTGTATTTAATCGTAATCTCCAAATATAGATAAGCAGAAACACTACAACGAGAATCAGGAATATGTTGACAGTAACACATGCCACGATGATTGACATGCCTATGAAAGATAAATATATCAAAAAATAGCACTAGATAGATGAGGCAATGCGCCATGTGAGATGGGCTCGGATATCAAATAAGAACATACGTAATAGGTAAATTACGAGCCTTAGATGAAACGACTGAAGAAGAGTGCCATACAAGCCTTTCACCACTTCAAGTCGCATAAAAAATTAGCCAGCTCAACTAGAAACTGTAGGCAGCTGTTTCGGCCTGTATTGGGCCTCGTCAGCACAGTGTATCTATTTGTTTCATCTAAGGCTTGTAATTTACCCCTTACGTATGTTCTTATTTTATATCAAAAAATATTGATGGAAGTTAAGTGCATTGGAATAGTATGTATCATGTTCGTTTTTGGCAATAGAATATTGCAAATGCATGTATTTTCATGGTATTGGCACACTAGAATATGTATGACTGCCTTCATGCATTCTGATTGGCTGTATTTGCAATGCTTTGGGTAGATATGTTACATATGCTAACAGATACTTACAAGTGCTAGCAGAATTTGATTGCTTCTTGGGAAAACTTGCGTTGGTATCTATAACGAAATATTATTCTTATTCAGCATCATAGCGGAGCACCATACTTAAGAATAAATTGTAAACCAGTCAATCCAAGTGATCAGTCAGCAATCAGTCAGCAAGTTTGTATTTTTTTTTCGCTAGTCCATCATTTTGTCCTGCTTTCTGTCAAACCTACCATTAGAGCAGCCTAATGAACCAGGTACTATCTTGAGACTTCCAAGTCTATTGTCTTTTACTGCATCTTCAAGTGGAGCACATATTTCATCTGGTTTTATCATGCTCTTGAAGTAAACGACAAACTTCACAGAAATGATGTTCTCACTTTTTATTGAATTGAACCAAAAATAAAGGTTAGCAATGAACGTACCAATTGACGAAATACAAAGCATAAAGCAAGGATTAGATCGATGGTCTCTCAAAACCCCTCTCGTTTCCTCCCACCTTTTGTTGTATATACCGTATGTGTATTACCTTAGACTAGAGATCTTGGCTTTTTCAAACATATCAATATGTCTATAGACAGAGTTGATCTTAATAAAAGAAAGTGGATATATCACATGAGGTTTAAAAGCATAGATTTCCCTTTAATGCTAGCCGGGTTTTATTAACTAAGTTAACTAAGCATTGGTTTCAAAGTTCTCGAAATACGACAATGTATGTCACTGGTCATCTCTCATTCATTCCTCTTTTCTTTTGTTTGACTTTGTTGCTATATACAGTTATTACGTTAAAAACATCATATATTTTTGTGATCAGTAACATGCAAAATACCTCCTTCAGTTCAAATAGAAGTTCGTCTTTTAACACGACTCACCTCAGAAACAAAGTTTTCGTTGAATTCAGAGCTGGAATCACTAAAATCTCCATCAACTTCCTTAACCACATTGATTGACATGCTAAGGTTTGAAAGTTCTATAAAAGTATTTAAAAAAGTTCTAAAGTCGTCGCAAACTGCTGCAGCAAATCAAGGTCCTCAACTCTGTCTAGTTTACTGAACAACGAGAGAAAAAAGCGGGCTACTCACGAGGCACTTGTGATGCTGTCGGCCGAGGAGAGGTTTGTGAACTTGAAACTCCGGTGGTGAGTTCTATGGTTGATGTCTTTAGAGGCTCTGTTGTTACTAGAGAGAAAATCACAAAGAACTTGGATTGGATAAAACACATATAAAAGAAAATGAGTTAACAAAAGAATGAAAAAAGGAACAATTAAGGAAGGAAGGAAGAATTGATGGAAGGAAGGAAGAAAACAAGGAATGTTGAAAGGAAGGAAGGAAGGGAAATAATCTTGAAGCTGTAAATGTCGAATGAGCCTTAATCAATATGAATTTTTACTTACCTGGTGGTTTAATGACTGTTAATTGTGCAGGTATGTATTTGTAGAACGATGTACCATGAACCCTGATCTTTGCCATGTAATTATTGGTATCATTGAGGTTCAGGTTTGTGAACTTGAACCAAGCCTGACCCTTTGACAGATCACCAACAAAATAGACTCTTCCTGCGTAATCAGCATTAGAAGTTGGGTGTACACCAAATCGTTTTTCAACTGTCATCACCACTAACTTATGGTTATTAGTGTCACCATCACGTATACCCCATGCCGCTTCTAGTATGCTGGTATTGGTATTAAACATGAACACCGCATCTTCTCCTTCTTCTCTTGTTATTGATGCAGGACTTAAAACGGTTACTGGCAGTAAGGGTAAGGACAAAATATTTTTAATAATATATTCTTTAAATTTTTACAATTTTTTATCGATTGTATTTGTAGAAGATAGGGATACATGTACAACCAATCAACAAACGAAACAGACAGGCACACAGGCACACAGGCACACAGGCACACAGGCACACAGGCACACAGGCACACAGGCACACAGGCACACAGGCACACAGGCACACATCAATCAAAATAATGACAGCAAGCTAGGATACAAATGTGGTGAAGTATTGCTGACTGCCTGAATTAGTATGAAGTATTACTGATTTCCTTACAATCAAAAATATTATATTAAGTACAGTACTTTTCTACAACTGTATTATAATACAAAACTCAATTAAATCATAAACAAATCAGTCAAAAAGGGGGTCTTATTGAACTATATAATAACACATAATTTCAAACTCTTTGAAGAATAAAAGAAAAAGTCAATTAGAATTTTTCTTGCATGTTTTATTTTATTTCTCTAGACTACATTCAATTCGTATCAAATGGGCTCCCTGTGCATAAAAAGTTATTATTAAACAACAAACAAAACAACTGATGAAACGCGAGCAGCAAGATATCCATGTATTTTTATAGCATAGATTCTTTTCTTTTTGAAATATTTACACATTGTAAGATTTGATCAGACAGACAACCTATGCCATTAAGTATATACTGGATACAATATTATTGTCTAATAGTTATGTTCTTTTAATGAACTTAAATCTAAATATAAAACACGAATAAATCAAGGCCTTTTTCTTAAACTTACCTACAGGCGGAAGTAACTGTAGAATCAGTGCTGCAAATATCATTAAAATGACATACATTTTACGTTAGCGATTACCTAAACGAAGGTTAACGCATACAAATCTCAGTCGTTACATGAACGTTCATTGAAAAAATTAATATATTGACGTCCGTCTGCTTTTGGCTGCTGTGTGTTTAATATTTGTGGTGTAACCTTTTCTAAAGGTTAAAAATGATGTAAATGCTAAGTTTGATGACGTGTGCAGCCAAAGTGACAATCAAGTCACGCTGCTACCGAAGACTTGAATAATCTCTTTGCATTTTTACCCTGTGTATTTGCAGTTGGGATAAAAAAGATAAGCGTTAAGAGGAGATAAAAATCAATGGATGAGTGTCATCCAATCAGTTGCATGATCCCCAACATTGATGAAAAACAAGACAAAATTAAACTGATATAAAGAAACAAGATTAAACTTATATTCCCGATAGTTCCAAGTCACTGTGCTATCAATATGCTGTCTCTGGTCTTGGTAATTACCGGCTTCAGAAAAGGCCTATAAGTCATATTGCGGTCTGAGTAATTTTCAAAGGAACAAAAAGCATGCGGTAAGTAAACATTAAAAAAAAGAATCATATATCCCTCAAAACCACGGTAAATTAAGTTTGAAAACCTGCACCTCAATAGTCTCGACGAATGGTGGTTGTTATTAAAATTCTGGTCTTACAATGAAATCTAGATTGCGCGGAAAGAAGTAGGGGGAGGGGGGAGGGGTTACATACCAACGTAATTAGGCCACGAGAAACGAAGAACTGCTTATTAATTCTCAAATGATGAATTTAAATGCTATCAACAGTGTTAATGAGTGTAATTGTAAGTCGATCGTGTGACTTGGGGGTTATTTAGCCAAAGCACCAGTAAAGTAAAGGAGTTCAAGCATTATTTGTTGTTGTTGTGTTTATTTGGAATGAAGCTAAAGTTGCTGATTTATACATCATTGCTCGATTCTTTACTATCAAGATATTTGACTGAAGGATTGATGGTCTAGTATTTGGGCCTTCAATCTCTTTATTTTTTCGTCAAAGAAAAAAGGTGCATAGCTTGTTATGGGAAAACAATTGAATTGCCAATATTGAAGCCCCAACTAACTCTCTTTAATACTCTGTTTTGACTCGCGATTAAACTAAAAAAATATCACACTTTACTTTCTTCTTTGTTTGGAGTGATTTGCAACGACTGATACTCTCTTCCTCCCACATTCTGCTGCAGTTGCTCGTATGTTCTTGGACTACCAGTCGCATCAGTACTATACTTAGTGTTGCCTTTATTAAGAGGCTCGTATAATGGCATCTGTTGGTCCTTTGGTAGATTTGTAAGTTCTTGATAAAGCTGTGGTGGTAATGAAGGCAAGGGGTCTTGACCACGTGCACTGGCTGTGGAATCATGTCTAGTCATCTCATTTACAGCCAAAGCACCAAAACCAGGATGAGTGGACGCGAGGCGAGTGCTGGTGTCTTTATCTCTGTTTTCACATATTGTTTCATAAAGTTCTTTATCGGTAAATCTTGCCTTGGCTGACTCATGGACTCGTACATTTAAGGGGTCATCCATCGGCTTAGCATGCTATATTAGAAAAAAGAAGTAAAAAGTAAAATACCCATATATTTAAGTCTCAGATGCTACAAACAAACTCATATCTCGCGCAAAAACCATACAACTTATTAGATCCCACGATAGTAAAAACGATTCATTGTTTCAGTAAGACATGGCTGCAAAAAGGGTAGCTAGAGTACAATCTTATAAAAACTATTTAATGGATTTTAAAATTTCAAAATGGGCCCCTAACGATAGACGTGTTTTCCAGTTCTACACCTGCATGCTGGTATTATATTACAACAAATGAATTATTGATTTTATATACACTAGAGGAAGTCATGGTGATACTAGTATATAAATATGTAAAGGAACAATATGTCGTGTTGTTTGACAGATTATTGAGTATTATTATAGAGTATTGTACATTTTGTTTTATGCAAAGCTCTTCCTAGTTACGTTATACATTCACTTGACAGTATGTTTACCTCGTAAGCTCCAAGGTCCTCCCCTTTAATACTTGACAAACTTCTACATTGAGAAATAATCCAAAATAGAGTATGAATAAAACACTATAGAACTAAACTAGAACTATATTCTATTGAATAGTAGCAATGGAAAACAATACCTTTTCCTTGCTGATTTTTCTAAAAAAAGAAGATTTTTAAAGAAAATCTTAGTCTTTGTGATTACCTCAAATTGAACAATTTGATGTTTTTGAGAAGGTTTAATTGTAAATCAGTGTCGATAATAAAGATTTTGTTTAGTTTCCATTTGATACCTTTTCCTTTCCAGATGTAGACGACTAAGACCACGACGACCACAACAAGGACAACGATGACAGTGACACATGCTGCGATGATTGAGGTACCTACAAAAACGAACAATATGCATATTTACTGTTAGTAGTAATTATATAATTTGATGATATATATAAAAAACTGATAAACAACTTACATGTGTCACCAGGCTGTGATTGATTCTCGGGAGTACTGGTGCTGTGTACTGAAGAAAGACATTATGTTCTTTTAATGTAAGTGGAGGACAGAAAAAATACTGTTATTTTGCCCTCAGAAAAAAAAAGTAGAATAAAGCGTTCATTTTAGGAACTTAATGATATTAAAATTAATGGAGAATTCTAATTACAAGTATTATTTCCAAGATATCAGGGAATAAAAGTACAGAAGACTCTATCGCTATTTGCATGCAGTCTTTGCCATTACTCACGAGAGATTGTGGTTGACGTTATGTTACTTGGTATGCTTGTGGTCTGGAAAGGCGGCGTCGATGAAGCCTGAATAGGTCTCGTAGTGGTCGCTGAAATGATTATAATGGTAAAAAAGAAAAAAAAACTTTAAGATAAAACATAGAAAAAAAAGGCGAAGGAAAATTGAAAATGTAGAAATGATTGAAGTAAATGAATACTAACGTTGTATTATTACAGTTAGCTGCATTGGTATGTATCTGTAACTCGATTCTCCCTTTAGGATGATCAGGGCCATGTACTGATTGGTGTCATTGATGTTCAGGTGTGTAATCTTGAACCAAGCCTGACCCTTTGTCAGATCACCAACAAAACTGACTCTTCCTGCGTAATTGGTTGAATTGATCTTGGTGTCTGGATATGCACCACCAGGATTAAATACGCGGTAAAAAGTGATTTTCAGGTCATTTGAGTCACCAAGTCGCACTCCCCATGTGGCTTCTGACATTGCTGTACTATTAACCTCGAACACCACGTCTTGTCCCACTTCTCTTGTCAGTGGTCCAGGATTGGATATAAGTACTAAAGATATAAAGAAAGTGAAACTAATCCTTGCAGAGAAAACGTTATGCATATAAAATGGTTGATCAGTCGCATGTAAGCTAGCATCGTCAGGGTCCGGCTTATTCAAATGTAATGCTTAACAATATTACTAATAAGATACATCAAACTCTAAAAACTTAAATGACTAGAAAAATGGGGTACGAGTATCGTGATATATAGATAGATTGATTGATTGATTGAGTGGCACTGTAACCAACTGGCTAAGCATCGATTCAATGTGCACCGTTCATGAATAAAAATAATGGAAGAAATTAAGCCTCTTTATTGTTTGTCACGTTGGTGAATATAATCTTTGCCCACACTAATAAACTACCTCGTTTTGTGACAATCAGTTTTATAAATATGTAGTCATACTGCCCCGATGGTGTTCCTCTTGCAACTATCTCTGCCATGTACTGATTGGTGTCATTGATGTTCAGGTTTGTGATCTTGAACCAAGCCTGACCCTTTGTCAAATTACCAACAAAACTGACTCTCCCTGCGTAATCAGCATTAGGCGTTAACTTTTCAGAAGAAGTGTCTTTTGCTATCAGCACTAGTTTAAAACGACTAGTGTCACCATCTCGTATTCCCCATGACACATCTAGTATGTTTGTACTGGCATTAAACATCAACACCACGTCTTTACGAACTTCCCTTGTAATCGAGGCAGGACTTGATGATAGTAAATGTACTGGTAGTAAAGGAAAGAGAAAATAATAACTCTTTTCTTCCCCCTTTATTTATTATTTATATTTTTGTTTCAGTGCCGGTTAGAAAGCCAGGCAGTATTTAAGCAGCAGCAGCAGCAGCAGCAGCAGTCACTCAATCAATCATTTTAGGTCTACGAGATAGCGGGGAAAAGATATATTGCGAACCAACAAACCAACCAAATAAACAAACAATGGCAACCACGCACAATGAAAACTATGGTAAAGCATCTTTGACTACTTTTAGTATATATAAAAACCTATTATGAATTATTGGTTCCCTGACAATCAAGAATCTCATTGCAATTATAAAAAGTAATATTTCATGGTATTTTTACTTTCATTCGAATCAGTAATGATCAAAAATCCATTAGGTCAAAAAGAAAACACAAAGTACACGTATTTATAGCCAACAAGCGCCAATTGTGGAGAGTTTCAATTTCTTTCATCATGATATACAGAAATTCTGTAAAAAAAAAAAAAACTAAAATAATAACCAGAAAAAGGAGTAATAAAAATAACAAATATAAAAGTATGTTGTGATATTTATATTATTGGCTTACACAGATATTAGAAAATATTGGTAAAATCTAAAATTAAATAAAAATATGCCTTTTGTATTTTGACTTCAATTAATATGGACAGTCTCAATATATGTCTCTTTTAGTACTGGCTTCGATTGTATTGCGTTTACATAAATTGGGCTTCCTGTGCATAAAATGTTTTCAAACAGCAAACAAAACGACCGATGAAGTGCGACCAGCACCAATTCCAATGTCAGTTTATCTTTAAACCTTGGTTACTTTAATTTTTGGTTGTTTTAGTAAGTAATATCTGATCGACTTAGAAGTTATGCCATTAGTTGGATGAATACCATAATATTATAAACTATTATCTTCTATACAAATTCCTAATGACTCTAACCTAAAATCGAAATGCAAACGGCACTCGCATTAATCAAGGTATTTCTCTAGAACTTACCAACAGGCGGAAATAACTGTAGAATCATTGCTACACAGCTCAATAACATGACATACATCTTGTGCGATTGTGATATATCTATGAATGTTAACCCGATCTCTTGAATATAGATTAGGTAATATGTGAACCGTATCGCAAGCAAATAAATCTTTTCATGTCTGTCTGCTTGGCTGCTGTGTGTTTACAATTGTGTTTAACATTTGTAGTGTAACCTATTCTTAAGGTTAAAACTGCTGTGAATACTAAGTTGCGTGACGTGCTGCAACTTATGACATTTTTTCATTTCACGCTCCCACTTAAGACGACAAACTTATCTTTCGGTTTATCATAAAAACAAAAATTATTAAAAAAAGCAAAAAGAAGAGACTTATATCATCAAGAAAAACTGATGTTGTATAATCAGTTGAATGATCTCCAACATTGATTAAAATGATAATAATAATATTTATTTCGTGATCCCTTGTTTCAGACCTGCCTCGACTTTCTTCTTTACACGCTGATCATGTGGTAGCACATCTATGACAATCGTATGCTTTCAAATTATTGGCCGTGGCTTTGTTTATCGATGGTTCATAAGTTCCAGTAGCAAATGATGAGAAGAAATTATGGTCTTATATTACTTGTGTTTTGTGAGTGAAATGTTGGAAATAACTATATTCTTTTTGATAACTTAGCAACCGTTTGGATATCCTACGTGTAAAGGAATTAAATGAAACTTAGTTTTTAATGTCATTTTTCAAAGAGTTCCAAAGTTTTGTTGTGATGACACCAAAGGCTCCTCCATCCTCCTTTTTTCACTATGTATTTGGGCATTTGCTCGTGATTGGACATCGGTGTTAGCTTGACTATAGTCGAGACGACGGCTCACCTGAGATATGTATATAGAAGGATGATACTCTCGATGTAGAAGAATGAGATAGCACGTATATATATTGATATAAATTTTTACCTGGTGGTTTAATGACAGTTAATTGTGCAGGTATGTCTTCGTAGTTCGATGAACCATAAACCCGGATCTTTGCCATGTACTGATTGGTGTCATTGATGTTCAGGTTTGTGATCTTGAACCAAGCCTGACCCTTTGTCAAATTACCAACAAAACTGACTCTCCCTGCGTAACCAGCATTAGAAGTTGGGTGTGCACCAAATCGTTTGTCAACTGTCATCAACACTAATTTATGGTTATTAGTGTCACCATCACGTATACCCCATGCCGCTTCTAGTATGCTGGTATTGGTATTAAACATGAATGCAGCATCTTTTCCTTCTTCTCTTGTTATTGATGCAGGACTTAAAACGGTTACTGGCAGTAAGGGTAAGAACAAAATATTTTAATAATATATTCTTTAAATTTTTACAATTTTTTAACGATTGTATTTGTCAGCATTAGAAGTCAAATATACACCATATAATATGTCAACTCTTATCATTCGTGATTTAAGGTTACTAGTGTCACCATCTCGTATACCCCATGTCACTTCTAGGATGCTAGTACTGGTATTAAACATGAAAATTGCCTCTTCTCCTTCTTCTCTGTTCATTATTCAGGACTTGAAACGGTTACTGGCAGTAAGGGTAAGAGAAAATAGTAACCTATCATTCTTTTCTTTATTTTTATTTTATTTTTACAATTTCTTTATCGATTGCATGTGTAAAAGATAGGAATAAAAAATGAAGAGATCCGACCAACCAAAAACCAAGCAACTAACCAGCTCTCGAGTTTTTCTTGGAGATTTTATTTTATTTCATTTAAAGACGTTTGTGTCAATTGGGCTCCTTGTGCATAAATTTTTATTAACCTAGCAAACAAAACCGCGAACCGATGAAAAGCGATTAGCAAAATATCCATGTATTTCTAAAGTTTAGATTTTGTCCTTTTTGATGTATTTACGTATTGTAAGATTTGATTCGACAAGCCAAACCACTGCCATTAAGTATATGCTGAATACAATATCATTACCTAACAATTATCTTCTTTAATGAACTTAAATCAAAATATAAACCACACTAAATCAAGACATTTTTCTTAAACTTACCTACAGACGGAAGTAACTGTAGAATCAGTGCTGCACAGCTCAATAAAATGGCATACATTTTACGTTAGCGATTAACTAAACGAAGGTTAACGCATACAAATCTCAGTCGTTACATGAACGTTATTGAAAAAATAAATCCATAGACGCGTCCGTTCGCTTTTGGCTACTGTGTTTTTAATATTTGTAGCGTAACCTTTTCTAAAGGTTAAAGATGATGTAAATGCTAAGTTGGATGACGTGTGCAGCCATAGTGACAATCACGTCACGCTGCTACTGAAGATCTGAATAATCCCTTTGCATTTTACCCAGTGTATTTGCGGTTGGGATAAAAAAGATAAGCGGTAAGACGAAATTAAAAGCAATGGATAAATGTCATCCAATCAGCTGCATGATCCCCAACGTTGATGACAAATATATTATAAACTCATATTGGCGATAGTCCCAAGTCACTGTGCTGTCAAATTTGTCTCTGGCCTTGCTAATTACCGGCCTCAGAAAAGGCCTAAGTTATCTTGCGGTATGAATGTTTTCAAAGAATCAAAAAGTGGTAATTAAAAGTGTGGTAATTAAAACATTTAAAAAAGAATCATATGTCACACAAAACCACGGTAAGATTAGGTTTGAAAACCGTGCATTCACCTTAATAGTCTATACGAATGGTTGTTGTTAAGCATAGAAAATTTAGATGTTATTGAAATATAACGAGGAAAAACATCGGTGTAGGGGAGGGGGTGGGAGTTGCATACCAACGTAATTAGGCCACGAGAAACGAATAAATATCTACTTATTAATTATCAAATGAATTGAAATGCTAACAACAGTGCTAATGAGTGCAATTGTAAGTCGATCGTGTGACTTGGGATTATTTAGCCAAAACACCAGTAAAGTAAAGGAATTCAAGTATTTTTTAAAAATCTTTTGTAGTAGAAACAGCTAAGTTGCTGATTTATGCATCATTGCTCGATCCTTTACTATCAATATATTTGACTGAAGGATTGATGGTCTAGTGTTTGGGCCTTCAATTTCTCCATTTTTCTGTCAAAAAAACAATGCTGCACAGCTTGTAACAAAAAAAACACACTTGAATTGCTAATATTGAAGACTTAACCAAGTTTCTTTAATACTTTTGACTCGAGATCAAACACAAAAAATATCACACTTTGCTTTCTTCTTTGTTTGGGATGATTTGCAACGACTGATACTCTCTTCCTGCCACATTCTGCTGCAGTTGTTCGTATGTTCTTGGATCATCCGCCACATCAGTGCTTTGCTTAGTGTTGCGTTTATTAAGAGGCTCGTATAATGGCATCTGCTGGCCCTTTGGTAGATTTGTAAGATCTTGGTAATGTTGTGGTGGTAATGAAGTTACGGAGTCTTGACTAAGTGCACGGCCTGACGATTTTCGTGTAGTCATCTCATTTACAGCCAAAGCACCAACACCAGGGTGAGTGGACGTGTGGTGGGTGATAGCGCCTTCGCCTTTGTTTTCACAGATTGTTTCGTAAAGTTCTTTTTCGACATTTCTTGGCTTGACTGACTCAAGGACTCGTACATTTGAGGCGTCATCAATCGGATTAGCATTCTAAAGTAGAAAAAAAATCCAAATATTAAGTCTCAGCTACTACGAACACACTCAGGTCTCGAACGACAAACATGCAGCTTATTAAAAAATAGTAAGATATTACCCTCGCAACGATTTATTGCTCCAGTTAAAAAGCTCTGAGTACAAAATCATACAATAAATTTCGAAATTTCAAAATGGGCCCTTAACGATAATGGTATTCAAGTTCTACTCGTGCAGGTAGCATATTACAAAATCTAAAATATTGATTTGACATAATGGTATATGCATACACTGTAGGAAGCTATTGTAATACTAGTATACAGATTATAATAGGAGATGTAATGGTACGACCTGCTGTACTTATGGGGAACAAATGGAGTTTTGGTGCTTTTTTTAATGCCAACCTCTTCCATAGTTACGTTATATAAATCACCTGACAGTATGTTTACCTCGTAAGCTTCAAGGTCCTTCCCTTTAATACTTGACAAACTTCTGCATTGATAAATAATCCAAAATAGAGTATGAAAAAACACTAAAGAACTAAACTAGAACTATACTCCATTGGATGCTAAAACACAAAAACAATACCTTTTTCTTCCGTATTTTTCTAGAAAATAAAATATTTTAAAGAAAACTTTAGTCGTTTTGATTAATTGTAAACCAGCGTCGACTAAAAAACAAAGGTTTTATTCAGTTTCCATTTTTACCTTTTCCTTTCCAGATGTAGACGACTAATACCACGATGACCACAACAAGGATAACGATGACAGTGACACATGCTGCGATGATTGAGGTACCTACAAAAATGAACATTATGCAAATTTACTAAATATGAACTGAGAGTAAGTGCAGGGCTAAAGGTAACTATTGCATACTATGAAAAAGAGTGCATAGATTTTGCTTTGGCAATACGTACATGTCAGCATTTTTGTGTACCTTGTTCAAACAATACTTTCTTTTGACGTGATGACGGACTTCTTTAATTGATTTATACAGCTGCATGCCTCATTTAACCAAGAAAACATTATTCAATTTCAAGGTTATGAATAACTTACATGTTTCACTAGGCTTTGATTGATTTTCTGTAATACTCGTACCGGGTACTAAAACAAAAACAAAAATAAAATAAAATAAAATACTTGTTTATTTGTAGTTCCAAAATAGTAAAAATAACAATACATTCTATCCGCCAAGAATATTCAAATAAATCATGTTTTGCTTGAAAAACGACGAGGAATAAAAAGTACAGAATTGGCAGACATTGCTAACTAGTCTCAGACTGATTACTCACGAGAGTGTGTTGTAGAAGTAAAATTCCTCGGTGCACTTGACGTGATGTTCCTCGGTGCAATTGACGCTATCGTGCTTGATACAAATGATGTGCTTGCGGTGGTTAAAGTCTGGAAAGGTTTTGTAGTTGGTGCTGAAATTGTTACAAAGGAAAAAGAAAGAAAAGAATTGAGGAGAAAACAAAATAAATGATAAACTAAAAAAATGTAATGAAAAAATGTAAAATGACTAGAACAGTAGAAAATGAACATAATATTAATGAAGTTTGAATTGGAATGATTTTCTACCTCGTCTCCCTTTCAGGAAAGAGCACTATACTTACTTAAAATGCCAACTCTAAACACATATATAATATAAAGTACAAAGACATTTTCTGACCGGGTTGTATCACAGTTAACTGTACTGATACAGGTTGAGGTGCTGATGCTTCCTGTGTTGCAATCAGTGCCTTGTACTGATTGGTGTCATTGCCGTTCATGCAGGTTTGTGATCTTGAACCAAGCCTGACCCTTTGAGAGATCACCAACAAAACTAACTCCTCCTGCGTAACTCGTTGAATTAATACAGTAGCGTATCGGATTTTCGTGCTAGTTTCCCTTTAAGCTGTTCGATCACGTATGGTTATAAAAATGAGCTTAAATTTGTGTTTTTGAGAGATGTTTTTGTATAAAGTAGACTTTCACTTTCAAAAGCTAGAAACTATTCAAAAACATTTACAAACGCCAATATACTGACAAAGAAATGAGTCATTTTGTATTTTGCACTGCCGTTTGCATTAATTTCTATTTTGTCTCAGTTGTTCTTGTCAAGTTTAAATGAATGTAAGCTTTGTTTTTGGAAAACTGTAAACGACCTAATTAAGTAAGTCATATTTTTTTCTCACCTAAACTAGTTTTCAAGTCTGTTTTTTGTTTTTTTGGTCTTGATTTGTCCTAAATCTCCAGATTTTCGATTTCAGTGAAAGACATATCCAAGGTAAATTTCCCTAACCTTGATATTGTATTGGATTATCTGTAGTTATCTTTCGTTTTATTTTTAAGTAAAAGAGATTCAAAGCCCGAAAAAAGTCGGCCTTGGAAAACATTGTCGAAGAATCTTCAAAGAACAAAACTAGCCCGTGAGGGTGGTCGTGAGTTGTGTAAAAAATTACCAACAAAAAACAAAAAACAGTGTAGTGCATTTCGATTCGATTTCACTGCATGGTTTCTATTATGGGAGAAATTATCTTCATCTCGAATAAAAAATAATTGAATATTTTATTTTTACCCTTCAGTTTCATTCAAATTGTTCTTCCTGTGACTTCCGTATCAGGAGCTCCGCTTTTAGGCAGTGCCTAAATATTTTTATTACGTTTTATCTAACTACATTCCATCTGCTCTATTATAGTTTACAAGTCCTTGCGCGACAACAATGCTTAAGAATCATTTTTACCTGCAACTGCATAACTTCATATTTGAAGTCTAATGCACCCTGTGTTGCAATCAGTGCCATGTACACATTGGTATCATTGATGTTCAGGTTTGTGATCTTGAACCAAAACGTTTGACAGACCACAAAAAAAACTAACTCTTCCTGCGTAACTTTTTGATTTAATAGCTTTATCTAACTGCATTCTGGCATCTGCTATATTGTAGTTCATTACTCCTTGCGCGACAAACATACTTACGTAGCATTTTCACCTGCAGCTGCATAACTTCATATTTGAAGTCTGATGCACCCTGTGTTAAGATCTGTGCCATGTACACATTGGTATCATTGATGTTCAGGTTTGTGATCTTGAACCAAGCCTGACCCTTTGACATATCACCAACAAAACTGACTCTTCCTGCGTAACTTGTTGAATTGATCTTAGTGTCTAGTTTCATTCCGTATTTTATATTGTAGTTGATAAGTCCTTGTTTCAGCTTTGTAGTGTTGCCATCTCGTATTCCCCAGTAGAATGCATTTATGTTGGTAGCATTATACATGAACACCACATTTTGTCCAACCTCTCTTGTTAGTAGACCAGGGCTGTATAAGGGCACTTTTAAAAGTCGTAAAAAAAAGATAGTTGACCATTAAAAAGAAACAAAACGCGCAAATATACTAATAGGAATATCATTATATTATAAATTCGAAAAAATATGTTTTTGTATACAATAGAAAATATGTATGCGAAAGCATATCAAATTCCTCAAAACCATTCTGTATATTTTCTTAAAGTTAAACTAAATAAGGAAACCGTGAACACCTAAAATATGTCTGGAATGTTTAAGATCGTATTCTGACCAATCACATGCGACAGTTAATTAAAAAAAGAATAATATTCTTGCATGTGATTGGCCACATTACAATGTTTAACATTCCAGATATATTTTAGGTGTTCATGGTCTTGTTCTCCTGTTGATCCACCGTTTTCCACCCATTGATTCAAACCCAAAGCGCTCATGCGAGGCGCCAAAATTTTTTCAAAGGACTAGTCAAATTTGAACCTTGCAACCTCGACTGAATCCTTTGTTTTTTCACTAGCGAAACGATGTATGGAAAATGACGAATATCATTACTTTTATATTAGTGGGCTTCCTGTGGATAAAATATACTTTTAAAAGCACAGAATATAACTTCCGTTGAAACATGCCAATCATCAATTTAGAGCCCACGTATTTTTGTATAACTTAGTTTCTTTCTGTTTTGGGGGATTTAGATATATATACCTAGTGTTGTTATCGATGAAGTAAATACCTAATCATATTTAATAATCTTCTCATTTTCCATCACCTTTAAATGAAAGTATGAACTGCACTTAATGAAGACATTTCTCTTCAACTTACCAATAGGCGGAAATAACTGTAGAATCAGAGCTACCCAGCTCAATGAAATTCCATACATGTTTTGTGAAACGGAATATCTCGATTAAGGTTGACTTGTGATCGTTTGTCTAGTGCATATCAGGCGATATGTGAATGGTATTGCAAACATATCTATCCAGATTCGTTTGCTTTTGGGTGCTTTTTGTTTAATATTCTATGGTGTAACCTTTTCTAGAGGTTAAAACTTATGTAAATGCTATTTTGCGTGACGTGCTGTAGCCAAAGTGACAGTCACATCATGCTCCTACTGGAATGGAATGATACATATACGTTTTAACAAGTGCTATTGTGTTTAAGTAAAATAAACGGTAAGAAGAGACCAACATCGATAAAAAAGAAATAAACAAAGGGATATACGAATAAAGTGGGTCTAGATTAATCCTTAAGCTTGTTTCAGATCGGCTTTGTTCTTCTTTCTTAGTTCTACAAATGCTGGTCAAAGGATAGCATATCGTCTAAGACAGTTTTATTGATCTTAGCTCAAGTAGTTTTATGGCCTGTATAATCGGCAAGTGCTGTTGTAAACCGCAAATGTCTATGGCATGCTTAAATTAGATCCAATAGTTTTTTAAAATCATATACTTATATATTTATTATTTTCATTATTATTTCAAACACAAACATAACAAACAGCATTACAAATAACACTAATACTAAATATAAGACTAGATCAAACATATAATACTAATAATAGATCAAACATAGATAAAGCATATATCGAACTGCTTCAACACCATTTACATTGTATTTATCATACCTGTTACTATCAGCTGTGTTGTGCTCCTTGGGTTCTGACCCGTATTTAAAACCAACAAACAAGAATATTTCCCATTATCGTGGGTGCTCACATTTAAGATGACCAGAGTAGCAACAGATTCCTTGCTGAGTCGATGTCTCAGTCTTCCTGGACATGATGGTGCTATATACCACCTCCATTGAAGTTTTCCACTTACGAAATTTAAGGCATCAGCAGCAATGCGAGTCTTGTTAATATTGTTACTGTAATACCATTCTGGTGACGTTGTAAAAAACTCACTGTCTCGGTCATCGACATGGTAACTCCAGACAAACTTTGCAGTTCCGCCACTAGGCACGTACAAGATAGATGGTGGAACTTGAGTAAATCTCACAGCTCCATCTAAAGTAAATTATAGGCATTTCAAAACAAGCATTCCAATATATATTTTATTTATTCTTCAGCTAGGGCGCATCACTTCTTTTGATTTAATAGTGCTTCGAAAAGAGGGTCGATCCTTGGGTAAAAGAAAAGAAAGAAGAAAAACAAAAACGAACGAGATATCTCTATTAATGATGCTCGGCAAATTTTTATTGAATTATGAGATCGAGTTGCACATATAGGCAGTTTGTTACAGCTAATATGATTAATACGCTGTTTGTCACTGTCCGGTAATTACTAAATAATTGCACCCAATATCAGTTTGGATTGAATAATTCATGTATTACATTTTGGTTGGTGGCTTGTAAAAGAAATACAAGAAGTGGATGTTACTAACCGATAAGCGGAAGTATTCCAATGGTGATTCCCAACAAACACAAGAAAAACTCATGAACAAACATTTGGAAACAGATCTGAACAGCTCTTGTTTTGTACTTGAGATAATTGTAAATACGCGCTGAAGCTCTCTCTTTCCTTTTTCTACTTTGCATATAATATTGTGTTTAGATATTGCGATTTGCAAATCATCAATGTCATCAATGTTAACCTCCTTGCCCTTTTAATATGGTTTATTTGTCACATGAATATGAATGGCTTCAGCTGTGTGACAAAATGGCGGTATATAAAACCATGGATCTTTTGCTTCTTATGCAAGATTGTATGGTCATCGAATGTCTTTCCAAAAAGACCTAAGAATATTGTCATTTTTACTGCCTGTGCTTGACAAGATCCGAGACGTTTTGGAAAGCCCTAGAAATTTAGTTTTGCTATCGTATAGAAAACATTGAACATAAAGAATTTAAAGTTAAACTTTATTGCGCATGCTCAGGCAGATGTCACAGAAAATAAAGAGGTCTTTAATCAATACCTAAGAGAAGGTAACGTTTGCAATAATTAACATCATTCCTTTATTCAGAATATGTAATATTTACAGTCCTATGACTAACCTTTCTTGCTGATTGGCTCATCCCAACGCGCACAGATCGAATAGTATCATGTTGATAATTAATTCACAGCTACTAGCTGCCGCATATGTTATCTAACACGCCTTGGGCTCGTTGTTTTCGATCCCACTTAATTTGCTAAAACCATGCCTCGTGCATACGGCGAAGAGAAAGTATTCAGCCTGCATAGTTAATGCATCACACTTTACTCTCGCTATCCTTATAACGCTTCAATGACTGGTATTCTCTTCCTGATGCACTCTGTTGCAGGTGTTCGTATGTTTTAGGATCTTCTGGAGCCAGCTCTCCTTTGCTACCAAATTCCCCGCGTTGCTTGAGAGGCTCATACAGTGGGGTTGAATGTGTTGCCTTTATTTGAAGGTCTTGGTAATGTTGTGGCAATGGAGGTACGTCACCTTGGACGCCGACAGATGGTCCAGGCGTGGGTTTCACATTTGCTTTTATCGCAGCTGTGTCTTTATTTCTGTTTTCTTTTATCGTTTCATAAATTTCTTTTTCATTTGAAGGTCGAGCTGTTTTTGTTGTCCTTCTTTGTGAGGTGTCTTCCCTTTGATGGACATTCTAAACATTTCAATGTTTTTGTCATTTTACAAAGGCTGCTAATGCGTTGCTCTTCAACAATGCAGATGGCTTTGATTCTAGAGATCTTTGTCATATAGGTATATATATATACTTTTGCTTCTCAATGTGATTCTAGGGTTTTCTCGGGGTTGTCTGTTTTTCCTCCTTAATCTTAATTCAGTATAACGACGTTGCACTCCCCCTCCCCGCTGTCCCATTCGAAAACACACGCACAATAGTATTAAAACTGGGGTTTTGGTTGGAGCGTTCATTGGGCTCAAATTCAGAGGGCAGCCTTTCAAGCATATCTTTGCGCAGGCATAATATCTATGGTTACCTCATAACTTTCAAGGTCCTTGTCTTTTACGCTTGACGAACCTCTGTAGTAACGACACGAATGCAAACAATGAAAAAGTTAATATACAAGAATGGAAAAACAAACACGAATACAAGCAAACTTTAAAAAGTAAAGAAGCAAACAGTACCTGCTTTCTGCTCCTTTTTCTACAACAAATAAAACAATAATGTTATATAATTTTCTTTCGTCACCATTTTTAAAATTTGAATAAAATTAGTTATATGTTTAAATCTGATTTATGTACTAACCGGCATTTGATCTTCCTCTCCAAATATAGAAAAGCAGAACCACTACAACTAGAATTAGGAATATGATGATAGTTGTACATGCCGCGATGATTGACGTGCCTATCAATATATGAAAACATCAAAATAGAAAAACTTGCCAGTTTAGTCGACCACCTTTTTTAAGCGGGGGGGTATTCAAAATGGCTCCTAATCGACACAACACAACCGGTATGGACTTGTATATAGATTAAAAAGTAGAAAAGTAACCACAACGCTCAAAATTCTTTTTAATATGGGATCATCCTATATACTGGTTATACAATGGTGAAGTGACTTAGAATGGAATGTTACACTGGGCACTTGTATTTTGTACATTCTGATTGCCTGTGTTTTTTAGTAGTGTGGGATAGATAGTAGGTAATAGGTCATTCATAGTCACACCATCATTTCATTTTTACTTACATGTGCAAACAGAACTTGATTGATTCTTGGGAAAACTTCTACTGGGTTCTGAAATATGTAATATTTATTTTATTCAGTAGAATAGTATACTTTTCTCTTTCAACCACTACATTCAACCAGTCAGTCACTCAGTCATCCTCCTTTCAACCTACCACTAGAGCATTCTAAGGAACCAGGTACTATCTTGAGACTTCCAAGTCTATTGTCTTTTACTGCATCTTTAAGTGGACCGCAAATTTCATCTGGTTTTATCATGTTCTTGAAGAACACAACGAACGTTACAGGAATAATGTTCTCGCTTTTAATAATATAAATAAACCAAAACTAAAGGTTAGCAATGAATTGAAGAAAAACAAAGCATAAACCAAGGATGATATGTTCTTTCGAAACATCTTTCATTTTCATCGTCCATTAGTCGTAATGTTTATTACCTGAGACTAGTAATCTTGGCTTTCTCAAATGTATGGATATTTTTATAGACAGAGTTGATCTAAGTAAAAGCAAAGAGATATCACATGAATTTTAAAAGAATTATACTTGCCTATAATGTTTGCACGCTTTTGTTGATAAAACGGTTAACTAAGAGTTTGTTTCAAAGTTTCGAGAAATACGAGATAATGTATGTCCTTTTTTACTGCTCATTTCTCTTTCACTCTCCTCTTTTGTTTGACTATGCCTACCTCACCCCAAAACTGAATTTCTAAAACGCAGTTTTAATTATAGAGGTGCTAAACTATGGAACTCTTAACCTAAAAATCTCAGAGAAGCCAAATCTATTAACGACTTTAAATCCAAACTAAAAAATATTGACCTGTCTGTCAATGGTCTATAATTTTTTTCTGTATGTATTCCATTATTTATACAATATATATATATATATATATATATATATATATATATATACATTTCTATTTATACTTTATTCTAGTTCATTTTAATTCTACACTGAACTATCATTTTTAAATTACGGCTCCCTTGTAAAACAAATGTGATAATTTGAAGGAATCCCGTGTATAAATAAAGAACAGTTCAGTTCAGTTCTCTCTCTCTCTCTCTCTCTCTCTCTCTCTCTCTCTCTCTCTCCTTCTCTCTCTCTCTTAATATGTGCCTCTATGTTCTTGTGTCGTTTCCCCCCAATTTTTTTGCATTACCGAGTTTTCATATTCAATCATTTTGTGATGATTACCAAAATATTACTCGTAGCTCTGCCGACTGGTGCTGAGTATCCAACACGACTCACCTCAAAAAGAAATTTTTCGCTAAAAGTTTTGAAAGCGTGAGAGTAGGCATCACTGGAATTTCCATATACTTTCTTCATCACTTTAATCGTTATGCTTCGGTTTGACATTTCTTTAAAAGTGAAGATAATTAGGAACAAAAGTCACATACTGTAGCAACTAAAGTGCTTACGATTGTCTTGTGTATAGAGCACGCCTGGAAGCGACTATGAAAAAGAGGGTTACTCACGAGGCATTTCCGATGTTGGCCGGGGTGAGGTTTGTGAGCTTGAAGCTGCAGTGGTTAGTTCTCTTGTTGATTTCTGCAGAGGCCTTGTAGTAACTGGTGAAACTGCACCAAAAATCACAAATAACAGGCTTGAACTGAATAACATTAAACAATTGATAAGAAGAGAAAGGAAGGAAGGGAAAATATTATTTAAAAACAACACACCAACCAACCAAACAAACAAACAAACTTTATGATAAAAACAAAATTATATTTTCAATTCAGTCGATTGATTCCCGGCCCTCACATGTTACTCCACTTGAGTTTGTTCATTATCGTTCCTGCCATTTAGAAATTAATACTAACAGTTTGTTTATTGTTGTTTTATTATTAGAAAAAAGAAAAGGATAAATAAATACCTGGTTGTATTACATTCAGTCTTATAACACTGAATTTGTAACTTGATGTTCCCTGCAAGATGATTCTTGCCGTGTACTGATTGGTGTCATTGATGTTCAGGTTTGTGATCTTGAACCAAGCCTGCCCCTTTGACAGATCACCAACAAAACTGACTCTTCCTGCGTAACCAGCATTATAAGGTATCTGTTCACTAAATCTGTCGACTGCTATCAGTACTAGTTTAAAGTTGCTAGTGTCACCATCTCGTATTCCCCACACGACTTCTGTTATGTTTCTACTGGTGTTAGTAGTGAACATGAACACCACATCTTTATTAACTTCCCTTGTTAAGCTTAGTTGATCATTTGCGTTTGCTTTAACGTAACAAAACCGATTAGAAACCAAACAGGCATAAAAATACAAATAACTGGTATGAGCTTAGGAGATAACAGTGCATCAGTACTAGTTGCCAGCATCACCAGATCGAGATCCCCATGCAACCCGGAGTGTTCTTTCTCCGAGTTCTCCGGTTTTTTCTTCCTCCACAAAAATCGACTTCTAATTCGATCTAACAGCTGTCTTATCAATTGGGTTGCAAAACCTGTAAGGCATTACGCCGTCCACCCAGGAGTGGTAAAAGCATTATAACTTCTAATATGCTTACATGTACACACATTTAACATAAACACAGCATCTTTTAGTGCTTCTTCTCGATAGAGTGCAAACAATTAATCCATGAAACACTTATTACTAAATAGTACAAAATAGTGCTAATTAAACAATAGAAAACAATGGAATTTGCCTAAAATTGTGCTATTTAGTATTACCAAAGTTTCACGGTTATATTGTTTGCCCTCTATTGGTGCAGTAGATAAGAACATCAACTGCTTTATCCTGCACCAATAAACAAACAGAAAAGAAAAGAAACAACAACAACAACAACAACAACAACAGAAGAAGGACCGACAGGCATGACAAACAATCAAACAACAATGAAAACAATGACAGCAAGTTATAATACAAATGTATTAAAGTACTGGTGACTGCCCGACTAAGTATGAAGTATTAGCCTTACAATCAAGAATCTCATTAGTAGAGTACTTTTCTATATTTTATTACGGCATTTTTAGTTTCATAACGAAACTTAATCAGGTCGAAAGAAATCAGTCAAAAGGAGGTCTAATTGACCTATATAAGAACAAACAATTTAGAACTCTTGATAGGAAAAACAAAAAAGAAAACATTAGAAAACATTTATTGAATTCAACAAACGCATATCCTGGAGTCCAGATGTTATTTGTTCATTTCGGAGTTTGCTATTTTGCGTCGCTCGATAAAACCACATGAATGGATTTTCTGGAGCCAAAGGCCACAAATATGGAACCTGTGCATTTTTTCTTTAAGTGTTTCGATCGTATCTGTATTTTATTCTATTTCATTTCATTACATTATTTGGTATCCAATGGGCTCGGCCCTGTGCATAAGATATTATCAACTCGGCAAACAAAATAATGGATGTAACGCGATCAGCAAAATATCCATATATTTTTATAATTAGACAAACAAACTATGCCATTAATTATATAAATGTAATAATATTATCGAATATTTATCGTCTAGACTTTACCGGTTGTTAAACTCACTATAGTAATCGAAATAGAAACTGCACTCAATAAATACATTTTGCTTTAACTTACCAACGGGCGGAAGTAATTGTAGAATCAGTGCTACACAGCTCAATGAAATAGCATACATTTTACGTTGTGTGGTAAAGTTAACTCATAAAAATCTCTCGAATATAAATCAGTCGTTATGTGAACGATATTGGAACCAAATAAATATATTGACGTCCGTCTGCTTTTGGCTGCTGTGTGTTTAATATTGTGGCGTAACCTTTCCTAAAGGTTAAAAATGATGTAAATGCTAAGTTGGATGACGTGCTGCAGCCAAAGTGACAATCACGTCACGCTACTACTAAAACCTGAATAAACCCTTTACATTTTACTCTGTATATTCATTGGGGTAAATGAGATAAGCAGTAAGACGAGATTAAAAGCAATGGATCGAATGACATCCAATCATTTGCATGATCCCCAACATTGATTAAAAATAAAAAAATAAATAAACTGAATAAATAAACCAGCTTAAGATTAAACTTATATTGCTTAAGACACTAATTCACTCTGGTGTCAAATTTCTATCTTCTGTCTCAGAAAAGGCCTAAGTCATATTGCGGTCTGAGTAATTTTTAAAGGAACAATGAGGTTTCAAAACCGTGCCTGCACCTTAATAGTCTCGACGAATGGTGGTTGTTATTAAAGCATAGAAATATTTTGGTCTTACAATAAAATCTAGATAGAGCGGAAAAAAGGAGGGGGAGGGGGGAGGGGGGAGGGGGGAGGGGTTGCATGCCAACGTAATTAGGCCAAGAGAAACGAAGAACTGCTTATTAATTATCAAATGAATTGAAATGCTAAGAACAGTGCTAGTGAGTGTAATTATTAGTTAATCTTGGATATTATTTAGCCAAAGCACCATTAACTAAAGTTCAAGCATTATATGTTCAGGGTTGTAAGTTGTTGTTGTTTTTATTTGGAATCAAGCTAAGTTGCTAATTTATACATCATTGCTCGATCCTGTACTGTCAAGATATTTGACTGAAGGATTGATGGTCTAGTATTTGGGCCTTCAATTTCTCCATTTTTCTGTCAAAAAAAAAAAAATGCTGCACAGCTTGTAACAAAAGAAAAACACACTTGAATTGCTAATATTGAAGACTTAACCAAGTTTCTTTAATACTTTTGACTCGAGATCAAACACAAAAAATATCACACTTTGCTTTCTTCTTTGTTTGGGATGATTTGCAACGACTGATACTCTCTTCCTGCCACATTCTGCTGCAGTTGTTCGTATGTTCTTGGATTATCAGCCGCGTCAGTGCTTTGCTTAGTGTTGCGTTTATTAAGAGGCTCGTATAATGGCATCTGCTGGCCCTTTGGTAGATTTGTAAGATCTTGGTAATGTTGTAGTGGTAATGAAGTTACGGAGTCTTCACTACGTGCACGGCTTGACGATTTTCGTGTAGTCATCTCATTTACAGCCAAAGCACCAAAACCAGGATGAGTGGACGTAAGGTGGGTGATAGCTCCTTCGTCTTTGTTTTCACAGATTGTTTCGTAAAGTTCTTTTTCGACATTTCTTGGCTTGACTGACTCAAGGACTCGTACATTTGAGGCGTCATCAATCGGATTAGCATTCTAAAGTAGAAAAAAAATCCAAATATTAAGTCTCAGCTACTACGAACACACTCAGGTCTCGAACGACAAACATGCAGCTTATTAAAAAATAGTAAGATATTACCCTCGCAACGATTTATTGCTCCAGTTAAAAAGCTCTGAGTACAAAATCATACAATAAATTTCGAAATTTCAAAATGGGCCCTTAACGATAATGGTATTCAAGTTCTACTCGTGCAGGTAGCATATTACAAAATCTAAAATATTGATTTGACATAATGGTATATGCATACACTGTAGGAAGCTATTGTAATACTAGTATACAGATTATAATAGGAGATGTAATGGTACGACCTGCTGTACTTATGGGGAACAAATGGAGTTTTGGTGCTTTTTTTAATGCCAACCTCTTCCATAGTTACGTTATATAAATCACCTGACAGTATGTTTACCTCGTAAGCTTCAAGGTCCTTCCCTTTAATACTTGACAAACTTCTGCATTGATAAATAATCCAAAATAGAGTATGAAAAAACACTAAAGAACTAAACTAGAACTATACTCCATTGGATGCTAAAACACAAAAACAATACCTTTTTCTTCCGGATTTTTCTAGAAAATAAAATATTTTAAAGAAAACTTTAGTCGTTTTGATTAATTGTAAACCAGCGTCGACTAAAAAACAAAGGTTTTATTCAGTTTCCATTTTTACCTTTTCCTTTCCAGATGTAGACGACTAAGACTACGATGACCACAACAAGGATAACGATGACAATGACACATGCTGCGATGATTGAGGTACCTACGAAAAATAACAATATGCAAATTTACTAAATATGGCCTGAGAGTAAGTGCAGTGCTAAAGGTAACTATTGCATACTATGAAAAAGAGTGCATACAATTTGCTTTGGCCTTACGTACATGTCAACATTTTTGTGTACCTTGTTCAAACAATACTTTCTTTTGACGTGATGACGGACTTCTTTAATTGATTTATACAGTTGCATGCCTCATTTAACCAAGAAAACATTATTCAATTTCAAGGTTATGAGTAACTTACATGTTCCACTAGGCTTTGATTGATTCTCGGTAATACTCGTACCGGGTACTAAAACAAAAACAAAAATAAAATAAAATAAAATACTTGTTTATTTGTAGTTCCAAAATAGTAAAAATAACAATACATTCTATCCGCCAAGAATATTCAAATAAATCATGTTTTGCTTGAAAGACGACGAGGAATAAAAAGTACAGAATTGGCAGACATTGCTAACTAGTCTCAGACTGATTACTCACGAGAGTGTGTTGTAGAAGTAAAATTCCTCGGTGCACTTGACGTTATGTTCCTCGGTGCAATTGACGCTATCGTGCTTGATACAAATGATGTGCTTACCGTGTTTGACGTCTGGAGAGGTCTTTTAGTTGGTGCTGAAATTGTTACAAAGGAAAAAGAAAGAAAAGAATTGAGAAGAAAACACAATAAATGATAAACTAAAAAACATGTAATGAAAAAATGTAAAATGACTAGAACAGTAGAAAATGATTGAAGCAAATGAACACAATACTAATGCAGTTTGAATTGGAATGACTTTGTACCTCGTCTCCCTTTCAGGAAAGAGCACTATACTGACTTACTTAAAATGCCAACTCTAAACACAATAATATAAAGTACAAAGACATTTTCTGACCGGGTTGTATCACAGTTAACTGAACTGATACAGGTTGAGGTGCTGATGCTCCCTGGGTTGCAATTAGTGCCATGTACTGATTGGTGTCATTGATGTTAAGGTTTGAGATCTTGAACCAAGCCTGACCCTTTGACATATCACCAACAAAACTAACTCTTCCTGCGTAAGGAGTTGAATTGATCTTTTTATCTAACTGTATTCCATCTACTATATTGTAGTTGATAAGTCCTTGTTTCAGGTTGTTAGTGTTGCCATCTCGTATTCCCCAGTTGACTACCTCTATGTTGGTAGCATTAAACATGAACACTAAATCTTGTCCAACCTCTCTTGTTAGTGGACCAGGACTGGATATGGACACTTTGAAAAGGCGTAAACAAAAACAGATTGTTGACCATCAACAACAAATAAAACGTAAAAATCTACTAAAAAGAATCGTTATATTTTAAAATACATAATATGATTAAGTATAGAATAGTAGATATTTATGCCAAAACATATCATTTTATCGTATTCTGACCAATCACATGCGACAGTTGATAAAAAATGAACCCATTCTCGCATCGGATTGGTCGCAATACGATGTTAATTAAAATACATATTTTAGGTGTTCACGGTTTTCTTTGTTTGATCGTAAACAATTGAGGGTCTGTACTTCTGTTGATAGCGTTACTCTTATATTAGTGGGCTCCCTGTGGATAAAGTATTTAAAATACGCAGAATAAAACTTCCGTTGAAACACGGCAATTAACAATTTATATTTTTTTAGTGTCCACGCATATTTATACCTTAGTTTCTTTCTGTTTTGGGGGATTCAGATACGTACAACGTAGTCTTGATATTGATGAAATAAACACCTACTAATTATATTTAATGATCCTCTTCTAGACTAAATTTTTCATGACCTTTAAATCAAAGTATGAACTGCACTTAATGAAGACATTTCTCTTCAACTTACCAACAGGCGGAAATAACTGTAGAATCAGAGCTACACAGCTCAATGAAATTACATACATGTTTTGTGAAAGGGTATATCGCTATTAATTTTGACTTGTGATCGTTTGTCCAGTATGTATCAGGCGACGATATGTGAATGTTATTGCACCTAAATAAATCTATTCGGCAAATTTGTCTGCTTTTGGGTGCTTTTTGTTTTTAAATATTTTATGGTGTAACCTTTTCTAGAGGTTAAAACTTATGTAAATGCTTAGTTGCGTGACGTGCTGCGGCCAAAGTGACAGTCACATCATATTCCTACTGGAGTCCAATAATTCCCATACGTTTTAACCTGTGCTATTGTGTTTGAATATGATAAGCAGTATGCAGTAAGCACTAAGTCAAAGTATATTGTATAAAATTAGTTGCGTGATCCCCAACATCGATGAAAAATAAATAAACTAAAGGATATACTAATAAAATGGGTCTAGCTTTAATCCTTAAGCTTGTTTCAGATCGGCTTTGTTCTCCTTTCTTAGGTGTTACAAATGCTGGTCAAAGGATAGCATATCGTCTAAGACAGTTTTATTGATCTTAGCTCAAGTAGTTTTATGGCCTGACAAGTTTATAATCAACAAGGGCAGTCGTAAACCGTAAATACCTATGGCATGCTCAAACAGTTTTTTAAAATTATTTATTCATATATTTATTATTTTCATTATTATTTCAAACACAAACGTAACAGACAGCATTATAAATAACACTAATACTAAATATAAGTCTAATACTAGATCAAACATATAATACTAATAATAGATCAAACATAGATAAAACATATATCCAACTGCTTCAACACCATTTACATTGTATTTATCATACCTGTTACTATCAGCTGTGTTGTGCTTCTTGGGTTCTGACCCCTATTTAAAACCAGTTTACAAGAATAGTTCCCATTGTCGAGCGTGCTCACATTTAAGATGACCAGAGTAGCAACAGATTCCTTGCTAAGTCGATATCTCAGTCTTGTTGGACATGATTGTGGTACAGTCCATATCCATTCCCATTTCCCACTTACATAAGTCTTGGCATCACCAGCAATCAAAATCTTGTTAATGTTATTAGTGTAATACCATTCTGGTGACGTTGGAAAAAACTCACTGTCTCGGTCATCGACATGGTAACTCCAGACAAACTTTGCAGTTCCGCCACTAGGCACGTACAAGATAGATGGTGGAACTTGAGTAAATCTTACAGCTCCATCTAAAGTATATTAAGGCATTTCAAAACATTATTATTCTTCGGCTAGGGCGCACCACTACTTTTGATTTAATAGTGCTTCGAATAGAGGGTCGATTCTTGTGGAAAAGAAAAGAAAAAAAAAAACGAACGATATATCTTTATTAATGACGCTCGGCAAATTTTTATTGAATTATGAGATCGAGTTGCACATATAGGCAGTTTGTTACAGCTAATGAGATTAATACGCGTGTTTGTCACTGTCAGGTAATTGCTAAATAATAGCACCCAATGCAGTTTGGATTGAATAATTCATGTATTACATTTTGGTTTGTGGCTTGTAAAAGAAATACAAGAAGTGGATGTTACTAACCGATAAGCGGAAGTATTCCAATGGTGATTCCCAATAAACACAAGAAGAACTCATGAACAAACATTTGGAAACAGATCTGAACAGCTCTTGTTTTGTACTTGAGATAATTGTAAATACGCGCTGAAGCTCTCTCTTTCCTTTTTCTACTTTGCATATAATATTGTGTTTAGATATTGCGATTTGCAAATCATCAATGTCATCAATGTTAACCTCCTTGCCCTCTTAATATGGTTTATTTGTCACATGAATATGAATGGCTTCAGCTGTGTGACAAAATGGCGGTATATAAAACCATGGATCTTTTGCTTCTTATGCAAGATTGTATGGTCATCGAATGTCTTTCCAAAAAGACCTAAGAATATTGTCATTTTTACTGCCTGTGCTTGACAAGATCCGAGACGTTTTGGAAAGCCCTAGAAATTTAGTTTTGCTATCGTATAGAAAACATTGAATATAAAGAATTTAAAGTTAAACTTTATTGCGCATGCTCAGGCAGATGTCATAGAAAATAAAGAGGTCTTTAATCAATACCTAAGGGTAGGTAACGTTTGCAATAATGAACATCATTCCTTTATTCAGAATATGTAATATTTACAGTCCTATGACTAACCTTTCTTGCTGATTGGCTCATCCCAACGCGCACAGATCGAATAGTATCATGTTGATAATTAATTCACAGTTACTAGCTGCCGCATATGTTATCTAACACGTCTTGAGATCGTTGTTTTCGATCCCATTTAATTTGCTAAAACCATGCCTCGTGCATACGGCTAAGATTTGTCACCGACTGATGAGAACAATGTATAATTCATGTTGACTTACCCGTTATCCTTTTCGGTAGAGACGCGTAGAGATAATCCGATCAACTACTACGTTTAGCCAAAGGACTGTATATAGAAAGTGTATGCCCATACAGTTGGCAACTTCTTCAACTTTTAATAATTATTAAATAAAACCAATTAACTGGATATAAAATTGATGGTGGTACGTGATAGCGTGCTACAACAATTTTAATATTAAAACTCAATAACCTGATTTGATTATTTTGTGCCATGAGAAAGTATTCAGCCTGCATAGTTAATGCATCACACTTTACTCTCGCTATCCTTATAACGCTTTAATGACTGGTATTCTCTTCCTGATGCACTCTGTTGCAGGTGTTCGTATGTTTTGGGATCTTCTGGAGCCAGCTCTCCTTTGCTACCAAATTCCCCGAGTTGCTTGAGAGGCTCATACAGTGGGGTTGAATGTGTTGCCTTTATTTGAAGGTCTTGGTAATGTTGTGGCAATGGAGGTACGTCGCCTTGGACGCCGACAGATGGTTCAGGCGTGGGTTTCACATTTGCTTTTATCGCAGCTGTGTCTTTATTTCTATTTTCTTTTATCGTTTCATAAATTTCTTTTTCATTTGAAGCTCGAGCGATTTTTGTTGTCGTTCTTTGTGAGGTGCCTTCCATTTGATGGACATTCTAAACAATTCAATGATTTTGTCATTTTAAAAAGGCTGCTAATGCGTTGCTCTTCAACAATACAGATGGCTTCGATTCTCGAGATCTTTGTCATATAGGTATATATATACTTTGGGTTCTCAATGTGATTCTAGGGTTTTCTCGGGGTTTTCTGTTTTTCCTCCTTAATCGTAATTCAGTATAACGATGTTGCACTCCCCCTCCCCGCTGTCCCATTCGAAAACACACGCACAATAGTATTAAAACTGGGGTTTTGGTTGGAGCGTTCATTGGGCTCAAATTCAGAGGGCAGCCTTTCAAGCATATCTTTGTTCATCTATGGTTACCTCATAACATTCAAGGTCCTTGTCTTTTACGCTAGACGACCCTCTGCAGTAACGACACGAATGCAAACAATGAGAAAGTTAATATACAAGACTGAATGGAAAAACAAACAATGAAACAAGCAAACTTTATAAAGTAAAAAAGCAAACAGTACCTGCTTTCTGCTCCTTTTTCTACAACAAATAAAACAATGAATTTATTTGAATTTCTTTCACCACCATTTTAAAAATTTGAATCAAATTAGTTATATGTTTAAATCTGATTTGTGGACTAACCGGCATGTGATCTTCCTCTCCAAATATAAAAAAGCAGAACCATTACAACTAGAATTAGGAATATGATGATAGTTGTACATGCTGCGATGATTGACGTGCCTATTAATATAAAAACATCAAGATAGAAGGACATAGGCAGATTAGTCGATCACGTTTTTGTTAATGTCAGTTCAAAATGGCCCCCAATCGACACAACGCAATTGATAAGGTCTCGTATATATTAAAAGGTATAAAAATAACCAATACGCTTGTATTGTTTTAGATACGGGACTCGTACTATGTACATCCTGATTGCATGTGTTTTCAATAGTGTGGTATAGATAGTAGGTAATATTTCATTGATAGTCACCATTATTTAATTTTTACTTACATGTGCAAGCAGAACTTGATTGATTCTTGGGAAAACTTCTACTGGGTTCTGAAATATGTAATATTTAATTTATTCAGTACAAAAGTACAATAGGACGCCTTTTTCTTCAGCCACTACATTCAATCAATCAGTCATCACCCAGTCACTCAGTCATCCTCCTTTCAAACCTACCATTAGAGCATTCTAAGGAACCAGGTACTATCTTGAATCTTCCAAGTCTATTGTCTTTCACTGCATCTTTAAGTGGAGCACATATTTCATCTGGTCTTATGGTGTTCTTGAAGAAAACAACGAACTTCACAGGAATAATATTGTCACTTTTAAGAAATAAACCAAAAGTACAGTTAATCAACACTGGACATACCGATTGATAAAACTTCGTGGAAAGCATAAAGCAAGGAGAATTGAAGATGGTTCCTCAACACATCTCTCGTTATAACCCCCTTTATGGTAATGTCTAATACCTGAGACTTGTGACATTGGCTTCCTCAAAGTTATCGATATTTCGATAGATAATGTTAATCTATGAAATAGAAAATGAATATCATATGATTTGTTTTTTTTTTTCATTTTGGCCTCTAAAATATGGCTCCTACATAATAGAATAGACAGTTGTTTTCGAAAATCGCGAAATATAAAGAAGCAGTATTATTTTCTGGTTACTCTGACTATGAAAATCTAGCGTCCGGCCAACAACGAAGTCCTCAAGTATTAACTGCTGCTCCCTTTATTTTAACATTAACATTTCTTATATAGAGCTGGTGATGTAATCCCAATTTTCACGTGCATATCTATTTTTCTCTACTCCATGCTCAACAGCGTGCATTTATCTATTGAATCCCTTATTACTTACCTGATGCTTAACTTCGTAACAATATTCAGTACATTTTATCGAACACCTATTTCTCTCTCTCTCTCTCTCTCTCTCTCTCATTTTTTTCTTCCTGGTTCTTGAGTCTTTTCCAATTTCCTTTTCGGTTTCCTTATATTACTGAGTATTCATGGTTTATATTTGAATATGACCAGTACCAAAATATCACTTGTAGCTCTGCCAACTGGTGCTAATTATTCAACACGACTCACCTCAGAAACAAAGATTTCGCTAAAGGTTTTGAAAGCGTCAGAGTTGGCATCACTGACATTTCCAGACATTTTCTTCACAATTTTGATTGATATGCTTCTGTTTGAAATTTCTATAAAAAGTCAAGGTAAATAGCAACGAAAGTCACATGCTGTAGCAACTGGAATTCCTTACGGTTACATTGCTTATCTGAGCACTGAAAGCGACCTATAAAAAGGTTACTCTAAGAAGGATGATAAAAACTGGCTGGAAGAGAAAAAAAGATAGTTATGGTGAACAAACGTTTGCACTCAAATACCAAAATAATACTGATGTTGAAAGGGATAATTGGGACTCCACCACTACGGGAGTTCTCATATGTTCGATATTTAAAATATATCGCACACATATATGTAGACGGCCGAACTCCAATCTTACGAAAAAATACTTTTCATCAAACCAACCAAGAAATATGTCAGAGATCCATGGACAAAGATCGAAAAACTATTAAACATTGATAAAGATCAGGCCAGAAGATTAACACAAGACAGAAAAGCCTTCAAAGGAATTCTTAGGAACTTTAATCTAGAATAAATTAGAGTCCCCATTGCTCAGCGAATTACTGTTAAGAATGGAACAGAAATGACTACTGATACTCATACTCACGAGGCACTTGCGTTGTTGGCCGAAGAGAGGTTTTTGAGCTTGAAGCTGTAGTGCTGAGTCCTTTTGTTGATGTCTGTAGAGGTATTGTGGTAGCAGGTACAACTACAGAAAAAATCAACAATAATGACTTGCTAGGAAAGAAGGAAGGAAGGAAAGAAGGAAGGAAGGAAAGAAGGAAGGAAGGAAAAAAGGAAGGAAGGAAAGAAAGAAGGTAGGAAAGAAAGAAGGTAGGAAGGAAGGAAGGAAGGAAGGAAGGAAGGAAGGAAGGAAGGAAGGAAGGAAGGAAGGAAGGAAGGAAGGAAGGAATTGAAGGAAGGAAGGAAGGAGGGAAAAGTCACTTGGTTTCTGGCACCCAAGTGTAACTTTTCTTCATTTTTTTATCGTTCTGGCTTTTTAGGAACTAAAACCCTTTTTTCTTGTTATTATTTGTTTACTGTAACTGTACAATTTCATTAAAAATAAAATAAAAAATAAAGAACAAATACCTGGTTGTATTACATTTAGTCTTGTAGCACTACTGAATCTGTAACTTGATTCTCCCTGCAGGATTATCCTTGCCATGTACTGATTGGTATCATTAATGTTCAGATTTGTTATCTTAAACCAAGCCTGACCCTTTGTCAGTTCACCTACAAAACTGACTCTTCCTGCGTAAGTAGTTGAATTGATCTTGGTGTCTGGAAAAGCACCACCAGGGTTAAATACGCGGTAAAGTCTTGGATTCAGGTCTGCATTTGTATCACCATCTCGTACTCCCCAAGTAGCTTCTGACATTGCTGTACTATTAATCATGAACACCACATCTTGTCCCACTTCTCTTGTGAATTGACTAGGACTGGATATAAGTACTAGACATATTGTGAAAAATTGATAATGATGGTGAATACTGACTGGCTGTAACTAATTAACCTAAAATATGGTTGCATCGATGGAAATATAACTTCATTATTGAATATATAGAGATTCTAATATAAGATTGCATTATGCGTATTATAGGACATAAATAGAAATATCTTAGTCAGGTTTATTCACCTGTAACGAACAATTCTACTTTTGAAGATATGTACAATCCAGAAGTCAACGTAAGACCGCACTCATATATCCCGCTATCGGTAATGGTGACGCTCGAGATGACCAGAGTAGCCGTCGATTCATTACGGAGTCGGCCTTTCAGCCTATCAGGACATGTTGGTGCAATAAACCATTTCCATTTAGGGGTACTCCACTTATACTCATGTGCGACCTGTATTTTGGTTGTATTCCTGTAGTAGTACCAAGTAGGCGACGTAACTACCAAATTCAGCGCTCTTGTTGCTAACATTGTAGTCCCACACCATCCTAGCGTCTTGACCACTCACCACATACAGCACGCTAGGTGGCGTCTTAGTAAATGGTGATTGCATTCCTCCTGGTATTTTGTTAATAGTATAGGGCGGTAATTAGCTATATAGCATCGCTTTTAAGGAACCAAAGAACTAAGAACTAGCTAAAAACAAAGGTATAGTCGAGTTATTTTGTACTGGCATTAAACTTTCGACTTCCCAAAAAAGCTTGGTTGATTATTCGCGATTGATCTTATCAAAATCCAATTGTTTTCTTTCTAGCTTGTTTATCATAGACAGCCCCCGTTTTACAAGCACACTAAATATGTCTGATTTTCCTCTATGCATTCCTTGGGATAATGCAGACTAAAAACAATGAATTTTGATAAGACCAGTAATTATTATCACCATTTCGTGTTACCCTGTCGTGCAACTTCTTGTTTGTTTGCATGTACGGTATTGACATTAGATATAAAACACAGTACTTCTCAATCGCCTCATTCTTGTTCTTGTTGCAGGACACAAAAATAGTATATGCCTTGTATATATTGACTTCGACTAATATGGAAGCTCTCTAGATACGTCTCTTTTAATATTATGCTTCGATTTTAGTTCTTTTATATTAAGTGGGCTTCCTGTGGATAAAATATTATTATACAAACAAACAACACAAATGATGAAGCGCGACCAGCACCGATACACCTTTTGTAGAATATTTCATGATATTTGGTGGTGGTTTTAGTCAGTAAGATCAGATCGAGATACAACCTATGCCATCAATTATGTGAATACAATAATATTATCAATTATTTATCTTTCTATAATCTACGAATTCCTACTCAAACTAATCATAATATAAACTGCACTCAATAATCAATATATATTCAACTTACCAACAGGCGGAAGTAACTGTAGAATCACTGCTGCTAGAAAGCTCAATAAAATGACATACATCTTCGTTGCTTGCAATTATTTCAGTATGAATATTAACTCTTGAAAACCGCTGGAATATCAATTAGGCGATACGTGAACCGTTTTACTCTGAACGATAAGTAAATCTCATTCACGCTTGTCTGCTTTTGGCTGTTGTGTGTTTGATGTTCAGTGGAGTGACCTTTCTTGAGGTTAAAACTGCTGTATACTTGCGTGACGTGCTGCAGTTTACATTTGACATTTTGTCCATGCACGATCCCCTTTAAGACTAAAATTATATTTTGGTTTGGTTAGAAATATTGGTAAAAAGAAATGACTTATATCCTGAAAAATAATGACATTGTATAATCAATTGAACATATGTGTTCCCCATTACACATGGGTAAAAAAGAAATAAATAGACTTATTTTATGATCCCTTGTTTCAGATCTGCCTCGCCTTTCTTCTTTACACGCTTATCATGTGGAAGCATGTTGGATTGGTGACGAATCGAATGATGGAAATAGCATATTCTTTTCGATAATTTAGAAATCGTTTGGATATACTATACGTCTAAAGTTGGCATTTTGAATTTTGAAAGATGTAATTTTTCAAAGGGTTTCATAGTTTTGTCCTGATGAAACCAAAGACTTTGTTATCTTGCTCCTCGGGGATAAGGGTTCCCCATCTCAGAGATGATACACCCTATGGACAAGAGTAGAACTCAAGGAGAAGGACGCCACACCTGAGATAGAATATCACACAACCGATGGAGAAGGATGGAGTTCCTGAGGGTAGGAGGACGCTCATGAAATGAAGGAGGACACAGCGGATGGATGGCACACCTTGCCTGAAAAGGAAGGATGGAAAACGCGGAGGAAAACCTTGATAATCTTGAGATCCTGAAATAGAAGCTTGGCACATCTGAGACAGAAAAATGACACACCTGAGACAGAATGGTGCGATAGTAGGATGGCAAACCCGACTGAGAAGAATGACAAACCTGAGGGATAAAGATGACACATCTGAATTACAAGGATGGCACACCTAAGGTTAATTATTGATAAGAAATAAGGAGACAAAAATATAAATTTAAAATCCTAAGAAGTCCTTGAATAAGAATCTTGCTCAATTGCATTGAACTCGTTATAAATAATTTAAATTAAATTAAATAATTTTATATATGTGAGAAAAGTATTTTTTGATTCTTAAAATTACTACATGTAATTTTATATGCTACAAAATATTACATGCCCTTGACAGTACAAGAGATTGGGCTGCCTGTGCCTTAGCGCGACTTTACTGAGCCTGTGGTTCTGCAAAAAAAACATCCGTCAGACTGTGACATCATGCTCATAAACATTCATAACATTCGAGTCTTCACTCAAAAATAGCAATGAAGTTTGAAAGCTTTTATATACTTCTGTGCTTTGTTACTCCAGCAGGTAAGCTATTTAAAATCCATAACCGGTTTAAAAAATTCGCCAGATATCGACGGGAGTAGTTGCTGTGATCATATGCAGTCTACGAAATTCACGATGAAAAGTTGAAAACGAGCGACGTAATACTTCCCGATACATAATTGTTTGATGAAATCAAACGCATTGAAAAATATATTCTGTAGGGTCACATTAACGGTGAATGAATAAAAAATCGTCATGTAGAATTCTTTCTTGCAACGCTTGAAGATGACATCTTTTGCAGAAATCAGGTGCCTATGGTAATGTTTAAGAAAATAATGACGCCAAACTTCTGTTCGGGTTATGTATGCGTGTCAGGTTTTATTAATATTAATTTTGAACAGTTTTAACACATTACATTATTAGGCATTTGTTTTTATTGGTTTCGTAGGCACTGAGATTTCCAGCTCTTCATTTGCCAAGGGTATCGGTTCTTTAGGATTCATGGATTATAATTTGTAGATTTTCATCATCTTTTAATTTCAAAGTTTAATTGATAGAACAGAACAGAGACTTTGCCAAAATGACGCGCCTAAAATTCGAATGAGTTAAAATTAAACTGATCACTGAAAAACCAACACCAGCACTGGAAAGAGCACCTTACCGACCCTACAAAGCTTCATTATGTTAGGTGTTTTATGTGTCGAGGAAATTGTTCACTCAATTTAAAGACGGTTGTATGTCTGATGGGGCAGAGCGTATAAAGAACCCCAGGCACACAAACGTCTATTAATTTGCCAATTTTCAACTTAAGTTTTCTCGGCCGATATAAAACCTTAAATAAGGAATCTTTGTATAATTTATGATATAAAGTTGCTCTTTCCAGTGATGGTAATTATTTGAAAGCGAAATGGGTGTAATGAATTGTGAAATGTTTATTTATTTATTTCATTTTATTGTTTGTTTCACAAACGGTTTCCCTACTAGCAGAGTCTCTCCTCTTTCTCTTTCTTCTTTTCGGTGGGGAGAAGGGAGACTCTGCCGATGTAGAAACATTCCTTTGATATACCGCCGTCCACGATCGTGCACAAACGAAACCAGTTTTAAAACATGTAGTGGTCATAAGTAAACCAGCCAATCAATGGGCTAATTTTGGGTCACATGATGTTACTTGAAACCTGCTAAATCTATATTTCTCACTCCACCAAAACAAAAGGAGAATAAGTTCTGCCAGCAGGAAAACAAACGGTTAGATCATCGCTCGTAATCACACTGCCGGAACTATGACGTGACGCACACATTGAAACATGTTTGTGAAACGAACTTTAATTAAAGTATCGCAATCATCCAAACATATCTATACTAAGCACAGTGATTTCGGCTTCTTTGTGGTTTGGTTCGTTTATTCTGCCCGATAATATACGTTACAAACCGCCACTGAAGTTTGAGTACTAAAATTTCAATTCAATTCAACTATAGGAATTTGAAGACTTGGTTGGTTCGATGCTTGTTCGGCTCTATCAATGGTTTTGGGTTAGAGTGCACGCACTAAAACCGTGAACATTAAATAGTAATAATTAGTACTATTTCATATATACAGAATCCTTTCTTTTCTATTGTTTAGTTATCACTAATTAGAGCTAAATAGTATTTGTTTCACTGATTTAGTGTGAACACTCCACAATGCAAATTAGCTTGAAAGAGATTCAATCTCCTGTAAGCTAATTAGCATATTCTTTAAAGTTGCGCTAAGCTCGTCATGCGATAAATTGGATAAGGATCAGTCAACAAACTATACACCCGAGAGTATTTTTCTTTTTATGTAGATTAACAATATTAGCCTGGTTAATCCATTGCTTTAAGCTTCGTGTCTAGATTAACTAACTAGGAATTAGAAATAGCGCAGCGCAACCTTGACGTCATAAAAACGAAGGCAAAGGCGAAATTCGGACAAACAAACTTACAAGTTTACTTTCAGCAGATAATTTTCACAGCCGATCGCAGTTGATCTTAGTTTACATGGGTTATAATTGTAACTTTAAGTAAAAATAATAAAATCGGTTCGTATAATCCTCGTAGCGGTTAAACAGAATGCAATGTTTGTCCGAATCTTTAAGCTATCTTTAGAATCAGTGCACTGCGCTATAAGAGAAAACAACCGAAAGTATCAGATTTACTAACAACAGGTTGAAGTTCATAATGGAAATTGGTAATTGAATTGAGTGGAGTGCAAATTTGGTCTGAAATCAAACGCGCAAACCATAGTTAATAGAGGGGAATGGTTAGAAACCTATTGTTATCTGTCTTTGTTCGCTTTTGATGTTGAACCGGTCTTGACCGTGCACAATGTTTGATTTTTGCTCGTCCGAAATTGCAAAATAAGTAAACATAAGCTTTGCCTATGGGATTATTGTAAGGAATATTCAAATATCTATTATAAAACTTTAAGTATTTTGAACTAGCAGCCAAAAGAAAGATGTTTGTCTGTTCATTCAGCCATTGCCAACAATCGTAAGACAATGGTAAAACAAAGGATTGTGCACGGTCACGCTTGAAAAAAGTGAACAAAGACATATAACAATAGGTTTCATAACCATTCCCCTGTATTAACTATGCGCAAACTGAATTAGAGTTTATTATATAATAGCAAAGTAACTTTTAGTTCCAAAGAAACCCAACAATAATATTCAAATTAGCATTACTCTTGGAATACGTGCAAGAAAAAAATCTCTTGCAGGCTTTTTCATTGGGTTATGTGCGAAGAAGATGCATTGGGGAATAATAGTGCTTTATCTGAAATATGGTAATTTCGGTTTAAAATTACTGATAGTCAATTTCGTCTAATTGATGTTCGTTCTTCTTTCTCAGTTTGGTCAGTTTCTTTTAGATTCACAAAATGGCCGAATAATCCACTGGTTGTGTATTACGATAAAAACAAAACGAATGTCGAACTACGATGGGAGTGGAACCTGGTAGGAGGAATATTTAATTTTTTAAAAATCGAGAGATTTAGAATGGACAACCCCTTGGGCACAAAGACGCAAATCGCTAAGTACTATTCGAGTGGGACTACCAACGTAGAAGAAACCAAATACAACATCAGCGTTCAAAACAGGGCGATTGGATCTGTAGTTTTTACTATCAAAGACATCACCAATCAAGGCATAAATGAAGGCAAGGAGAATGGCGAGAAGAGTCGTGTAGACGTCATGGAAGCGAATAAAGAGTATATATATACGATCGAGGTGGACGAACAAACATCAGGCAAAGCGTTTATAAACAGCGTCCTACTAAAAGTGCTCAGTAAGTATTTTAAACGAAAGCTACTGGTAGGTAACATATATAATGAATTCGAAGGAAACATTTTAAAACACCAATTAGGCTTTAAATAATGGTATCATTTATATAAAGCGAATATTTTTATCACGTTCGATTCTACTGTTCAGTTCTCATTAAAGAAACTTAGAAACTTTTTTTCGCCACATATCAAGCTTTACTCTATGTGTTACTGCACAGGCGGCTCAAGCTCTTGTCCTGTGGTGTTGTATTACAGCAAGCTGGTCATTTGAACGTTGCTTATTATAAAATGCTTGCTTAAACAGAAGCCATCGGCTAATTTTTCGATAACAGGGAAAGTTTATATTCAATTTTGCAAACATGATCCTCGTGAATTTTGTTTGCCGAAACTGGACGCTGTCTACCCCGGTTAGGAAATGAAACAGGTAACCGTCATAAAATTCGGGCGCAGAGCCTAAGTGGAAAGTCTGAATTGGTTACAAAGATCGGTCACAAAGACTGCACAACAGGTGCGCTAGGGTAATCATGTGTTGTCCGAATGAGACTGGAAAGTCCGAAATAGCAATGAAATCACTGGGTTCTACGTCTCTAGCCAAGCGTAGATCTCAAATTTAAGGCTGAGTTAATGTCCAAAGTCATCCATACCCTTGCACCAAACAGACTGATAGAAATATTTGAAGATTCACATGCAACCAAGTTTACTTACGAATTGCGTGACTCTTCAAATAAAGTTGCTATGCCATTAATTACCTAAAACTGATTTGTTTAAAAAAAGTTTAGTTTATAATGGTGCTAGCTGCATTATGGAATCCTCTACCTAGTGTTCTTCGAAATTGTCAATGTCCAGTCTATCTCCGCAATAAACTATTATCCCTCGGCATATGATATTATTATTTTTAAGTAGTGATTTTATTTATTATTATTATTATTATTATTATTATTATATTATCATATTATTACAATGTATTTAATATATCTTAGCATTAAAATTAATAGTATAAATTACACATTTAAAATAATTATTTTCATTATTATGTAATTATTTACTTGATTACTTATTTATTATACTTATATTATTATATATTATACTTATATTATTATATATTATACTTATATTATTATATATTATACTTATACTTATTTATTTACTTAGAAGATAAAACTAGCTAAAAACTAGTGTGAGCTGCGTCGGTGTTTCTAATGAAACATGAATGATAAAAAGGTAAATCATACACCGTGAAAAGATGAAAAAACTTACTGAAGTTTCCGACGCTAGTTCTTCGTCGGAGTTCGAAGGACTAGCTTCCAAAACGTCAGTACGTTTTTTCATCTTTTCAAGGTGTACAATTTACCTTTTCATCATTACTATATATTTACTTATTTAATTACTACTGATCTATTGTAATTAAGCAAGTTTTTATTGTACTTTATGTAATTACTTTTTACACGCACATATTGGAAATCAGAATTATATGAATATGTTAGTATGAATAAATAAAGTATATAATGAACGAATTTGACATGAGAATTTTTAAAGAAGAAAAGGACAGAAAAAAAAGACAAGTAAAATAAGAACAACTTTGGAAAATCAAGGAAGGATACGAGGATGATGCTAACTCGTGGGTCTGCAGACACAGGGAATTGTGACTCTCAATGTTTGATAAAGAAATGAGCCATAATCAACAAAACTCTTATATACAGCCATGCTTACAGTGACTAAACGACAAATTAAATAAATTAAAAGAAAATAATACTTCATTTGTATTGCTATTTTTTTATTTAGATATTTTTTCCTGTTTTTGTTACTGTAATCGGAAAGTTTTCTTTTATTTCATTGATGATCAACTATAATTATTGTCATATTGCCTTTACTTTCCTAACTTATTCGTTTTCACTTTGTTTTGTTCTCAGTGTTATATTCAGTTGTGCCGGCTTTGCTTTGCTGTGCTTTGCTAATATATCTAATTTATTTACTATCTAAATTACAGAGACCCCAGTCATTACAACATACCCCAAGAACCAAACAGTATCAGGAGGAACTGTCACATTTGAATGTGTTGCTGATGGTAAACCAAAGCCAACAATAACATGGGAGAGGATTGGAAGCTCCCAAGCTTTCTCTCAAGGAAGCCCACTAACAATAACAAACTTTGACACCTCTAAAGTCGGGGTCTACAAATGCACAGCCAAAAGTAATGGAATAGCCGAGACTGCTAATGCAACTGGCTTTGTACAGTTTTCAACATGTAAGTAGATATTTCTTTTAGTAGTTTCAATGCGATTCCAATTTCAATTTGCAAAATTCAATACAAACCTGAGTACGTAAGTTTTAAGTGGTTTTAAAAACCAAACACGCCCTATTTCTATTGTTTGATGAAGGGTTTGAATTTCAATGGAAAACACGTACGTCCCGGGTTTTGAACTCAGCTCCGTTCTCCCCTGGTAATATCAACACTGTCCCAAACTTTAAATCAAATTTAAATCTAGGTTTTTCGTCAAAATTCAAATCCTACATCAAACAATAGAAATAGCGCATGGTTGGTTTTGAATTAGAATGAATAACCAAGGGCCAAGGATAGATGTTCCTATACAAATAACAACATTTTAATACCAACAATAAAAATATATGATATGATCATTGCAATTTAAAAAGTATAAAGTGTCATGTTTTCCCCTTTTCAGTTAATTACAAGTGCTCTATATTTGCAACCAAATGTATTATTCATTAAGCTTTACATTAGTTTGTTTCTACTATAATAGGTGGATCTGGATGTGATAAGGAGGAACTGGCCATTGAGTTCACTGACTTGACATACAACAATGAATATGAAAACCCCAGCTTTAAAAAGTACAAGGAATTAAAAAATAAAATTGAAACTGAGGTAACCATTTTGTAAATGACTAGATTCTATATACTAACTTATAGTACACTCAACAAAATTACTCGACTCTAATTGGTCAAGAGGAGTACAATTATACCGTTAATTGTACTCCGTAGGAGTACTGTAGGAGTACTGAATTTTAAGTCGCTATGACAACACGGCCAAAAAAATGTCAAAACAATTATTTTCTATCATTTTGTACTTAAAAAAACATATAAATTTTTTTTAAAGCCGTAAGAACTAATCTTTTTTATGCATTTCCATCATTTGCCGGATGGACTGAAAATCGGCCGTCAAATAGACAAAGATGAACGGCGTCGTATGGCATTTTTTACTGAAATTTTGTTGAGTGAACTATAAACAAAAATTGCACGATCTTCTCGTACAATTTGGAATTAATAGACACTCGTAATGTTTTGACAGTTCTTGATTGCACTCGCCTTTAGTACTCGAGCTCGTGCGATTTGCTATAGTAATTGAACTGAGTTTCTATTTCTTGCTTTCCTTAATTGAGATTTACAATGGTCTAGGTTTTAAATGTTTAGATTGCTGGAAGTTAAAAAAAATAAGGCGCCTGGAAGTGTGTTGGTAGCGTTATTATGTAATATAAATTTGTAATAACATAAAGCAAGAAAAAATGATACCAAGTCAAAGAAGTAAACTATTTTCATTTGCGTTTCCCGATTCTGTTAGAGCTTAACATTAAAGAATAATATGCTTAAAAATTCATTGTTTACATTTTAGTGCCTTACTGCGTATGCCCTGAAAGGCAAAACCATTCACAAGTGTGAAGTAGTGAGATACAGGTAAGCCAGTATACATGTAATAGTGCCTTACTGCATATGCCCTGAACGGCAAAACCATTCACAAGTGTGAAGTAGTAAGATACAGGTAAGCCAGTATACATGTAATAGTGCATTACTGCATATACCTTAAAAGGCAAAACCATTCACAAGTGTGAAGTAGTAAGATACTTACTTTTAAGGCTGTGATAAAATATTATATTTGTTATTTATTACATAGTTAGGATAGTACATTTGTGCTCCGATTGGTCGAAAACTGTGGGTTTATTAGTGAAGAAAGCACAGCACTGATGCCATCCGCGCGCGTGAAGTGCTCCTCGATCCTGTGACTGTTTTTCCTTTTTGCAGAAAAAAATCAGCATGCCTAGATAAATTAGTAGCTATATAATAAAACGAATAAAACAACTTTTACATGCTCCGTTAGAATGAGGCAATCACAAAGTGCCGTAAGCACCCAAGAAGTGTGAGAAGCGCTCGCCTAGGGCTCGTGCTTCCTGCGTGCTTTATTACTGAACAGAGCACGAAAAAAGAAACGTTTTATTCGTTAAAAAACACTGTTCTCTTCTTCATAGAAGAGGGAGTGTCGTAGCTGTGGTAGAGTTAGGATGGCCCAAAAATACCTTGGATCCCAAGGAGCCCCTTCTGCAAGCAATAAATGATGGCAACTTTGCAGGATATAAAGTGAAAACAGAATTTGTCAGTCCAACACCGATGACAGCCGCCCTTCCTCCAACACACCCCTCAGCACACCCTCCGTCACGACCTTCAACACGCTCACCAACACCCAGTCTTCCAAATGGTAAGGAACAAGTTTATCTGCTTGACCCTCTCTCTCTTTCTCTCTCTCTCTCTCTCTTTCAATCCCTCTCTTTAGCTTTTTAGTGAGGGTTGGTTTGTCTTGATTTCAAAAATCCGTAAAATGGATATGAATACTGATTTCTCTCCTTTTTCTCTTTTTGCTTAACAATTAAAATTGAGGGAAAACTATTTTCTGACCCGAAATGCAGAGGGCCGCTTTTACAGAGACTGCCTCTTAAATTTAAATGTCCCGTAATAATAAATGTGAACGTTTCGTTTCAGTCTCTCCAGAAAGCACTGCAACTTGTGAGTTTTATTGTTAAACTTTTCATCAATTCAACATATACATGATTGTGCTTTTTGTTGCACCCCGAATTACCAATAGTAGTGGTAGTGGTAGTGGTAGTGGTAGTGGTAGTGGTAGTGGTAGTGGTAGTGGTAGTGGTAGTGGTAGTGGTAGTGGTAGTGGTAGTGGTAGTGGTAGTGGTAGTGGTAGTGGTAGTGGTAGTGGTAGTGGTAGTGGTAGTGGTAGTGGTAGTGGTAGTGGTAGTGGTAGTGGTAGTGGTAGTGGTAGTGGTACCACTTTTCCATCTAAGAGCTTTTCATGTTTTATTTATTTATTTGCACAGGTTCAGTAGCCATACCGTTTTGTGTGACTATCATTGTGTTACTTGTCTTGTCCAATGCTGTATTGGGTTTCCTACTGTGGAAGAAGAGTTCGATTCTAAAAGGTAAATGTATATTATATGCATATTAAAGTCAAGAGAACGTTAAAAAATATATATACATATATATTGAAAATATCAGGCATTCTATACTATTTTAATTAACTAACCAATTTTTTTTCTTATTTCTACACTTGAGTGCAATTGAGGGCAATTGGAAAGCTTCCTAATTCTGTTTTCTAATTTAAATTTGTTAAAGAGGTTACTAAGAACAGAGGTCGGTTGACACCTAACGAGCATCGACCAAATACTAGTACAATCAGAGAAAAAATCCTATCTTTAACGGTAACAGAACAACCAGCACCCTCGGCGCCCCTTTACCTCGACGACTAAAATGTTGGCGGCAACCGTGCTTCAGAATATCCAGGACAATTGTATTAAACATTGGACATCAATTGCCAACAACCATACCAGAAATATCAAACCTTGGATGCTGCAGGTAAAAATGTTAACTCCCCCGTGGAAACCTCCGTATCAGATAATTACCAAGCACTACAAGATGCAATGCCGCCAGCTATCTAAGACCAACTAAGTAAGACGGCGTATTGCAATGTTTATAACACTCAAGAAGACTTGGCAGCATAACCAGTAAATAGGTATAGATAAAAGATTGGGAATAGTTTGCAATCAACTGATGAAATAGTGACTCAAATTGTTTATTATCTGGGAAGAAAATGACTGTTGAATTTAAGTTGGTTTAACAATTACTTGAGTTTAAGCTATATTGCCCATATATCCACTATAATAAAACTTTAGCAGTCATAAAGACATGCAAATTTAAAGAAGAAATATAGTTAGAAAAATAAACACGGCTTAGCAAAAAAATTTTAAAGAAAGGAAGAAAGGAAACCGAGTTGGATTTATATAGGATTATCCAAAAACATTCACTGTTGTAACTATAAACTGAGTTTAAAAAAAGATGGTTATGCACCCTTGCTGTTAACAAATGTTTCAATAAAAATAAAAATGCTTTGTCTTTATTTCATAACGTGGCAGGGGGGAGTTCTTATGTAGCGCATTTCGTATTGTCTTAATACGCCCCTAGTTTCAAATTTGAAAAAAGGTGGATTCTTAAGCCCACTGTTCTATTAAGGCAAAGTTTTTGAACCATTTTCAGAAAGCTATATTTATATACGTCTAGCTCGTCCGTTCCTAGATGCATGTCGTGTATGAGTCTTACTTGACTGCATAGCCAACTAACATAATTGTGGAATCTCGACATTTCTTCCAGCACGTGAATGATGAACTTTATCTATATTAAATCTCTGAAAATGTTATATCTTTGTTATTCAATTTGTGGATCAGTACTAGATATTTAAACTACGTTAAAAAAGAGTTTTTTCAGTAATGCTTTCTTCTTGGGTATTTATCATTTAAAGCAATGCATACGGTTGAAACTTTTCTTAGCTAATAAGTAGAGAAGATCGCGAAACTTTGACTTTAGGCAACTGCACATGCGTCTCCCTGAAGAACCGAAAAGAGCGGGAAAATTGTTTGTTGTAACAGTTGTAGCACATTTTCAAAAGCGTTTTAGATATGCATCGCTATAACTATCTATTTTAAATTATGATCGCAGATCGCCAAAACACCAATATCCATTGTAATATTTATGACCACTTACTTTATGTGTTCTTGCGAGGCGTAGCGGATTTCATTTTACTGACTTTAGGCGCTATTCGAGTACCGTAGAATTGGCGCTCAAAATAATTCCTTTAATGTGACCTTTATGGTTCCAACGTGGTTGAAAAAAGCAATATTCATCTGAATGTCTAAAGCTCTGTATGCAGATATCATAGAATATGAGTCTCTCTCAAAGTACTTTCTTTTAAGACATCGTCTTCGAAATTGCTAGTAAAAGTAAACTTTTAACGATTGAAAATTAACTCCAGAGAAAATCGCGCTAAATTTTACCGCGAAAACCACAAACATGCCTGCATCCATGCTTCATTGAATTTAATTAATATTAATGATACGTGGATATAGTCTGTGCTGTTTTGAATATAAGTCATTTGACGTTGGATCTCAAACCGACACGTTATCTTACTACATCCTATCGTACTTACGAAGAGGTAGGTAAAGAAATATCGTTATTTTGCACATTTTATTAGAGAATGTCACTATTCCGAGCAAACTTTGGTTTTTTTTATCATAGTTCTCATTACGACTCTTCCCTGTACGTTACCAGGTTTTCTGCACAGTATATTAATCATAGCATAACGTGGCTAACTTTATTTGTGGCCTATTCTTGTTTTTGGTCGAAAGATATACAATTCAGACTACCTTAACTGTTTATTGAAAAAATATATATAAAATAAAGCGATCGATACATAGTTTAAGAATGCATGTTATATTTCCTTTGGAACCCTCAAAATCATACATTCCCCTGGTTGAAAAACGTAGCCGAACCACTTTATATGATGTATATACTATAATTCTAAAATGCCGTGTCATTAATAATTATATATTAATCATACAATTAGAGAGCTTGCACTAAATCCGTGGAAAAATATTATTTAATTTTTAGTCCTACAAAGTGATAATCAAACAATATTATGAAACAAAGGATTCTGTACGAATTACATTACACTGGTTTAGTGCGTGCACTCTAATCTTTTTTTTTTTCGAAGTATTTTCTTTCAAGACGTCGTTTTCAAAATCGCTCTGTAAAAGTACACTTTTCACGATTAAGAATTAACTCTAGAGGAAATAGCGCCAAATTTTACCGCAAAAACTACGAGGACGCATCGATGTTTCATTGAATTTAATCAATATTATAGATTCATGTATGTAGTCTGTGCTGTTTTGATAGTAATTCATTTGAAGTCGGCTCTAAAACCCACAAATAGATGACGACTAGTATTGGAACTAGTTTAGACTGCGTCGGTGATATTAAAGTTAAGACATAGGTGTCGTGGTAGATAATCTTTTCACCGTAATAAGAACAAGAGTAACTCTTGTTCTTATTACGGTGAAAAGATTATCTACCACGACACCTTTCTAAAACCCTCACGTCATCATATCGTACTAACGAAGAGGTAGGCGAGGAATTTTTTTTTTTTTTTCGTATACACTTATTTCAATAAAGTTAGTCACCTGAAAAGCTATAAAGCTGAGGCCGACAAGGACTATTGGTAGATTAACTTTACACGTTCAATCGCTTGATAACTGTTCATGGACTTGCGAATCTTTTACCTCTTCTCTCACCTCTTCTGAGCATCATCGAGCTGCAGTTCGTATTAAAAAAACTTTGTATACGTATGCTTTTTCGATATGAAAAGTTTCCCATGATGCTCACTAATCTCATCTTTCTAGGTTTTTGGTGACAAACTTGATTGAAATAAGTGTATACACCTGCTTGCAAGAAGGTTGTCATACGAAAATAGAACATTTGTAATTTAGTGAGAAAGGAATACATTAATAGGCAAAAGAAAATGTTCAGCTTCAGTGATCTTCTTTTGTTTTTTAATATAATTCCTATCCCACTAAATCAATGACGTTCTATTTTTGAATGACAACGTTCTTGCAAGAAGGTGTATACTGTAACTGCATTAATAATTACATATTAGTCATATAATAATTAATCTTTTTTTTACCTTAAATTTTCTTTTGTCGTTATTTTGCACATTTTAAAGGGCGTCACTATTCCGAGCAAAATTTGCGTTTTTTTTAAATTATATTTTTCATTACACTCTTCCCTGTGCGTTACCAGGTTTTCTGCACACCATTAAGTAATATATTCAGTATGAGTGGCCGTGTGGTACCCGATATTATTCAAGTACACGTCACGTCATTGCGACCTCTCGGGGGAGCGTTTGTACCATTTAACAAAAGATTTCTTATTAGCATCCATTGTTAGCGGCACCACAATGGCCACCATGTTTTAGTCTTTTGACTCTCTTGGGAATGCTTGCAACATCAATACGAACTCGGGGCGTAGCCGACTTCTGTTGTGTTTTCCTCATGAATTATTGATAAGTTTGATAATCATGGCATAACGTACGTGGCTAAATTTATTTGCGATCTTTCCTTGCGTTTGGTCGATAAATATACAGTTCAGACTACCTTAATCGTTTATTGAAAAAATATATAAGCGATACATTAAATTTTTAAGAATGCATGTTACATTTGCTTTGAAATCCCTCAAATCGTACATTCTTTTGGTTCTTTGAAAACGTAACAGAACCAGTAGTATGATAGTACACTTATGTGACGACACCGACTCGAAGAATGGACGATCCCATGACTGTATATGTACTTTGTGTTTGTTTTAGACTTCGTGTTGTTCAGAACACTCTTTTTAAAATGAAGGCAGTTTACATGTTCATTGTGGTCGTGGCCTGTGTCACTGTTTCCATGGCTAGCAGAAAGAGGAATTTATTTGAAAACAACTCAGAGGAAATGTTCAAAAGTGAGGCCGTTTCTAAGAGAGAAGGTAGGAAAGCGATATGTCCATAAAATGCACATCTGAATATCTCCTGGATATTTTGCAATCCAGAATATATATCAATAAAGAATACGAGAAAACGAAGGGAAGGAAATGAAATAAATGAGAAGTAAATGAATGAAGGAAGAATGTAGTAATTGCTAAATAATGAAAGGAAATAATCAGAATGAATTAATAAACGAACGAAGGAACGAAGGAATGAAGAACTGACGGAATGAAGAAACTGACAGACTGACTGACTGACTGACTGACTGACTGACTGACTGACTGACTGACTGACTGACTGACTGACTGACTGACTGACTGACTGGACTGACTGACTGACTGACTGACTGACTGACTGACTGACTGACTGACTGACTGACTGACTGACTGACTGACTGACTGACTGACTGACTGACTGACTGACTGACTGACTGACTGACTGACTGACTGACTGACTGACTGACTGACTGACTGACTGACTGACTGACTGACTGACTGACTGACTGACTGACTGACTGACTGACTGACTGACTGACTGACTGACTGACTGACTGACTGACTGACTGACTGACTGACTGACTGACTGACTGACTGACTGACTGACTGACTGACTGACTGACTGACTGACTGACTGACTGACTGACTGACTGACTGACTGACTGACTGACTGACTGACTGACTGACTGACTGACTGACTGACTGACTGACTGACTGACTGACTGACTGACTGACTGACTGACTGACCTGACTGACTGACTGACTGACTGACCTGACTGACTGACTGACTGACTGACTGACTGACTGACTGACTGACTGACTGACTGACTGACTGACTGACTGACTGACTGACTGACTGACTGACTGACTGACTGACTGACTGACTGACTGACTGACTGACTGACTGACTGACTGACTGACTGACTGACTGACTGACTGACTGACTGACTGACTGACTGACTGATTGATTGATCGATCGGTTGATTTATTATATTTTATTTGACAGAATGCGAAAACGAATCGTATTCATTTTTTTGTAAGATGATTAAAATGCTGGGCAAGTGTGATTCTTCAAGAGGAAAAGAAAAATGTGCCAAGACTTGTGGCCATTGCAGTAAGTATACGGCATATTTGTTTATTATGTATACTATCATATATACTCGCATATCTATCTTATAAACTGAGCTTACCATTGACACCACTAACTCCATGGCAAGTGTGAGAGTGAGTGTGATAATGCGGTGGTAGGGTTGATAAGTAAAACTCGAACAGCTCTATTAGATAGGACTTGATAACTTCATAAAAGAAGCATCAGTTCTATCGCATATTGTATAACCGGAGAAATATTAAGGAACTGTAATCGCGAGGTAAACAAGGAGCCATGAGAACAAACCCTCAAACCAATCATTTTTCATTATACATCGATAATAATTATAATTACATCCATGTCGTATATCTGTATTAAAAATATATATTGAAAATATACTAGTATTTCTATCATTCTATCATTCTCTCAATTATCAATGATAAAACATCTACATTTTGTCATGTTTGATCATATAGAAATATATATGATTTGTTCATGAGTATCATTTATTAGTACGGCCTACTATATGTCAATTAATCTTAGCAGCTACTCAGCTCGAATAGTCTAGCTATTCTGAGTATAGCTATTACCAATACACGTTTTAAGATTATCGTTCAAATAAACTTTGTAAAATTATGGTAAGAATCAAGCTCAACCAATCAATCAATCCAAAGACTAAACAAACTTTTATATTTATGTAACACCTCAAGTCCGCCAAATTACCCGATACCCGATGAATGACATGTACCTTGCGTGTGCCTTCTTTATCTCAACATAGACCCCTGTGGTGACATTTATTCCTTGCATAAATGCCTTGATCTAAAGGACAAAAATACTAAACAGATGAGGCCAGAGCTAACTGTGGTACCTGACCATGTGCCTTACGTTTACCATTGTTTCTAACCTTAGACCCCTGTGGTAATATTTTTTTCATTGCCTAAATGCATTTGTCTCAAGGAAACAAATAAGTGTTATACAGATGAAGCCAGAGCTAACTGTGGTACCTGACATGAACCTGACATGTACCTTTTTTCTAACATTAGACCCCTGTGGTGATATTTTTTCCTTGCCTAAATGCCTTCACCTGAAGTAAACAAATAAGTATTATACAGATTAGGCCAGAGCTAACTGTGGTACCTGACATGAACCTGACATGTACCTTTTTTTCTAACATTAGACCCCTGTGGTGATATTTTTTCCTTGCCTAAATGCCTTCACCTGAAGTAAACAAATAAGTATTATACAGATGAGGCCAGAGCTAACTGTGGTACCTGGCATGTACCTTACATGTACCTATTTTTCTAACCTTAGACGCCTGTGATGACATTTTCTCCTTGCCTAAATGCCTTCACCTGAAGGAGACAAATAGGTGTTATACAGACGAGGCCAGAGCTAACTGTGGTACCACATGCGAGTCCTGTGGAAAAGGTAAGGGAAAGTGCAAAGCTTGTTATATAATGTTAACAACAACTGACATAACTAGAAATATCTATCTACTTTTGCAGCAAAAAAAAGGACTGGAATAATAGACAGCGCGTAAACACATTTGGTAATTCGTATGCATCTTTCGCATTATTTTGAGAATCAACGAATATAATAACCCCCTACCTACGGGGCTATAGCTTGTGTATTTTGAAGCTCTTGGACGTTAAAAAAATACCTCATTTCTATAACATGGGGGTGAGAGATTCACTGATTATGAATAACAATTGTTATATTATTTTCTAAGTGGATTTTAGTTGGCCAGTAGTCCCTCCAGCCGTTCAGGGTTCAGAAGTGAAGTAAATGATATGATTTCGTTGATTTCCTTTAAATTCATGCGACTTCGATTCCCTTTTTTCTCAACCCTCTTTATTTAAAATACCTTTTATTTTATAGCTTGCAAGAACTACGTTAAGCAGTGTGGTGACAAATCAATACTAGACGAACTGTGCACTATCAAGTCTGGTGGATTTTTGCTGTGCCCAAGAGGCTGTAACCTTTGCATAGGTATGTGATGAATTTAAGACTTTATTATTTTATTATTTTTTACTAAATGAATAGATAGTAAATTCTTTTTTTTTCTCTCTCTCTCCAGATCGCGAATAACTCTTATTTGCTGACAAGAAGTTTACACAGCGAGCTAGGAAGCTCTGTAACAGTTTCTCGCCATAAACGTTATATATTTAAAAGCAAAAAAAAACAACAAACAAACAAACAAACAAACAAACAAACAAACACAAAAAAACAATGGTTAAAAAATTCTATAATTAATAATAATCATTATTATAGTTCCTTAGAAGTTCTGTAATTTAGGAGATAAAGAGAACTGAGCTGTTTTGATAACTGTTGATAATTAAACGCGCTATTTAGGAAGAATAAACATTTGCCCTACGTACGAATAATTGTCAATAACCCCCACTTTCACTTCCTTGTTAATATGAGCGCATGAAGTGCTTTCTCACTGCGAATCTGTTCAAGTAAAGGAATAGAATCTAAGGATAAAGAGAGAAAGAAAGGTAAAAGGATAATAAGGGATGAAGTAAGTAAGCCGTGATCAGTGGAAGGGGGAAGAGGGGTTGGAGTTAATGAATAGATTGACGCACATAGAAGTATTGATTTAGCTCGGTGTTATGCTTTCCCCTTGCGGCTTAACTAACATAACTTGCATGTATATTTTCAAGGAGCTTACAGGTCTGCCCTATGACTTGGAACAGAAAAAAAAAGACCAAATGAAGAAGAAAAACGTATAGTACATAAATCTTAAATTAGAGATGAATTTCAGCGCAACTAATGGAATCTATCGTCATCTTACTCATGGGCAGCTAAAGAATCAGGAAGGTCATCAAATACGGCAGCGCAGGATGTTGACGAAAGAATGCGCGTCCCGTCGTCCTTGTCGTTGCCGTCCTCGCTAAAACACTAGTGCTTTTCCCATTCAGAGTGGCATGGCACGCCAACTAGAAAACCTTTTTTTCGTGCTTTCGTCTTGCTAATTTATCAGGTATTTATTTTCAATATGGTATTTTTAGTTGTGATGAAACATTTAGCGCGCGTTTTAACTTGAGAGCAGCTTGTAATTCAAATTTAACGTATTAGTGTAACGTACTCTCTAGTAACTGGGCGTGCGTTACACTGATACGTTACGTTAATCTGCTATGAAGTTACTGGTTAGTAAGAATACCGGAAATTCAACGTATCAGCCTCTTGTTTCAAATTTCGACAAAGGAAACCCAATAAAGCACTGGTTGATTTTTTTATTCATGTACAAATTCTAAAGCCGGGTTCCCTGTGTTCTCGTGAACGTTGTTACTCTTCACTATGTCCTCACATAGCTTCTAACACATCGCCAACTATTTCGGCCATGCGCCGCTCGCGAAGTCAGCGGATATCTCGTATAAAATATAAACCACAGAAAGCCTAAGCTCTCTCAGGCCCGGACTTAGATAAACGTTTTGCTACGGTATTCCCGTGCTTTAATAGGTATCCTATTGCAAACGATAGCAAGCGACAGCTGAGGATTCTAGCTTTATTTTGGTACCAAACATGCCGTATTTTGCGAATAATTTCCAAGGCTTTCACTTCACAAAGTGCCTGTTCTTGAAGGAAGGATCTCACAAATACTCGCCTCAAATCGGAGCTTTTTGAAAGTAAAAAACGAAAAGTATAAATTCGTTCAATCGACCAATGATTCTACATCAGTGATTAAGAATGTGTGTATTTAAAGGATCGACCACGGCAAATGAGGTAACTAGTTCTGATATTGAGAAATCCTGTTCATAATATTTGACCTTTTGTGTGTGTGTTTTTTCTTTTTTTTTTTTGCAATTTAACACATATAGCATGATGAAGGCTGTTAAAATCTAACTGTCGAGACGAAAAGGTTTTTCCAAAACAAATTAAGGTATGTTTGGTAAAAATCAAATGCTTTAATTTTATATAATGTTCTTCTCCCCGGCAAGTGGAGAACTATACAGAATTCTATTCAGAAGTCTATACAGAATTTCTTTGATGAACGGCAACACTGACTGTGGCAAGACCAAGGCCAAGAATTTCAGAGCCAAATATTAAGCAAGTTAAATATAGAATTTAGTTGAATTGGTTTCACAAAAACTAGAATTTGCAATTCAGACAACGCTGACTTTATTCTCTTGTTACCTGGCTATTGTTTTGAGTTGGCGCCTGCACCTCTTTCTGCTGGAGGTGTTCCTTTCTTTTGAAATATATATATAGACAGCATGACAATGCAGAGGTTTCCCTTGAATATTTAATTTATCAACTATATCAGAAGATTTATCTCGTAATGATAATAATATTATTGTTATGGGTGACTTTATTATATATCTTTTGCATTACGAATCATGTTCACACAGTTTAACGTTATTAGACCTGACGCAAAGTTTATGTTTTTTCCGTACAGTTGATAAACTAACACGTGTATATGGTAACTGAGCAACATTGATTGATAATATCTTTTCCAACGATCTAGACAGCTTTCAGATTAGTGACAATATTGTTTCTGATGTAAGTGATCACTTCGTTCAAATTTCTATTCCTATCACTAATATAAACAATCTTTTTACTTCTCAACTGACCAAAAACTAAAAACAAGATGATTATGCACCCTTGCTGCTAACAAATGTTTCAATAAAAACAACAATGCTTTGTCTTTATTTCATAACGTAGAATGGGAGAGTTCTTATATAGCGTATCTTCGTATTAATAGTAATGATAATAATAACTTATGCTCCATTTCCATTTCTTTCCAATGGCCGCTTTACAAATTACAATTGAACACTAGAAATATGCGATAAAAAATTAAGAATTATATGAATAAATATAGAAAATAAATAAATATATTATCAAGCCCACTGTTCTATTAAGGCAAAGTTTTTGAAACATTTTTAGAAAGTTATATTTGTATACGTCTAGCTCGTCCGTTCCTAGATGTCGTGTATGAGTCTTCCTTGACTACATAGCCAACTAACATAGCTAATTGTGGAATCTCGACATTTCTTCCAGCACGTGAACGATGCACTTTATCAATATTAAATCTCTGAAAATATTATATCTTTGTTGTTCAATTCGATTTGTGGATCAGTACTAGATATTCAAACTACGCTAAAAAGTGTTTTTTCAGTAAATCCTATTCATAATATTTGACCTTTTGTGTTTTTCTTGCAATTTAACAAAACACATATGGCAAGAAGCTGTTAAAATCTAACCGTCGACACGAAAGTATGTTTGGTAAAAATCAAATGGCTTAATTTTATATAATGTTCTTCTACCCCGGCAAGAGGAAGACTGAATTTTATTTAGAAGTTTATATATAATTTCGTCCTTGATTAAAGGCAACAATTCCGGATTGTCGCGAGACCAAATTTTGAAGAATTTCAGAGCCAAATATTAAGCAAGTTAAATATAGAATTTAGTTGAATTGGCTTCACAAAAACTAGAATTTGCAATTCAGACAACGCTGTCTTTATTCTCTTGTTACCTGGCTATTGTTTTGAGTTGGCGCCTGCACCTCTTTCTGCTGGAGGTGTCCTTTTCTTTATAAATATATATAGACAGCATGACAATGCAGAGGTTTTCCTTGAATACGTATCTTATCAACTATATTAGGAGATTTATCTCGTAACGATAAAAATATTATTGTTATGGGTGACTTTAATATATATCTTTTGCATTACGAATCATGTTCACACAGTTTAACGTTATTAGACCTGGCGCAAAGTTTATGTTTTTTCCCTACGATTGATAAACTAACACGTGTATATGGTAACTGGGCAACATTGATTGATAATATCTTTTCCAACGATCTAGACAGCTTTCAGATTAGTGACAATATTGTTTCTGATGTAAGTGATCACTTCGTTCAAATTTCTATTCCTACCACTAATATAAACAATTTTTTGACTTCTCAACTGACCAAAAACTAAAAACAAGATGATTATGCATCCTTGCTGCTAACAAATTTTTCAATAAATATAACAATGCTTTGTCTTTATTTCATAACGTAGAAGGGGGGAGTTCTTATATAGCGTATTTCGTATTAATAATAATGATAATAATAACTTTATTCTTTTATAGCGCCATTTCCATTTCTTTCCAATGGCGCTTTACAAATTACAATTGAGCACAAGACATATGAGGTAAAGTAACTAAGAATTATGTGAAAAAATATACAAAATAAATAAAATATATATCAAGCCCACTGTTCTATTAAGGCAAAGTTTTTGAACCATTTTTAGAAAGTTATATTTATATACGTCTAGCTAGTCCGTTCCTAGATGTCGTGTATGAGTCTTCCCTGACTGCATAGCCAACTAACATAGCTAATAAGCCTGAAGCGAGATGACGTTTTACCCCCGACTCTATACCATAATATTTTTTTTAATTCTTTCATATTAAAATATTTGATTCCTTAGAAAATACAGGAACAATAGTCTTAATTCAAAAAAAAGCAGTATGAAAAGGATTACTCTATACCATAATATTTTTTTTAATTCTTTCATATTAAAATATTTGATGCCTTAGAAAATACAGGAACAATAGTCTTAATTAAAAAAAAAAGCAGTATGAAAAGGATTATGGTCTAGACGGGGGTAAAACGCCATCTCGCTTCAGGCTTATTGCAAGACCAAGTTTCCAAGAAATTTCAGATTGGAGTGAAACATAGCACTGGTTTCCCCAACATCAATTACGGGTTTTTACTAGTAAATGATTAGCTAAAATGGTCCTATTGGCGCTAGTTTGTGCAAATATATAATGTATATTGGCGCTAGGAAAAGTACAATTTTAACGATTGAAAATTAACTCCAGAGAAAATGGCGTCAAACTTTACCGCGAAAACTACAAACACGCCTGCATCCATGCTTCATTGAATTTAATTAATATTAATGATACGTGTATATAGTCTGTGCTGTTTTGAATATAAGTCATTTGACGTTGGATCTCAAACCGACACGTTATCTTACTACATCCTATCGTACTTACGAAGAGGTAGGTAAAGAAATATCGTTATTTTGCACATTTTATTAGAGGATGTCACTATTCCGAGCAAACTTTGGTTTTTTTATCATATTTCTCATTACGAGTCTTCCCTGTACCAGGTTTTCTGCACAGTATATTAATCATAGTATAACGTGGCTAAAACTATTTGCGATCTTTTCTTGCGTTTGCATTGGTCGATAAATATACACTTCAGACTACCTTAACTGTTTATTGAAAAAATATGAAAGCGATACATTATTTTTTTAAGAATGCATGTTACATTTGCTTTGAAATCCCTCAAATCGTACATTCTTTTGGTTCATTTGAAAACGTAACAGAACCAGTATGATAGTACACTTATGTGACGACACCGACTCGAAGAATGGACGATCCCATGACTGTATATGTACTTTGTGTTTGTTTTAGATTTCGTATTGTTCAGAACACTCTTTTTAAAATGAAGGCAGTTTACATGCTTATTGTCGTCGTGGCCTGTGTCACTGTTTCCATGGCTAGCAGAAAGAGGAATTCATTTGAAAACATCTCAAAGAAAATGTTCAAGAGTGACTCGAGCATTTCTAAGAGCGAAGGTAGGAAACTGATATGTCCATATTGCTGGGTTGCAAGCATTCTTAAGAGAGTAAAAGACAATTCATTGTGGCTATTGGTGGTACCGTTAACAATGGATTCTAATGAGAAATCTTTTGTTAAATGGTACCACCATGGCCGCGATGACGTAACGTGCAAGCAAAGAATAATGCGCAACTGAATATCTCCCGGATAGTTTATAATACAGAATATATATCGATAATGAATACGAGAAGGGAAGGAAAGATAGAAAGTAGCGCCAAGTAATAAATAATGAAAGGAAATAATTAAAATAAATTAATAAAGGAACCAAGGGACCGCGAACAAACCAAAGAACCGCGAATGAAAGAAGGAACCGCAAAGGAACGAATGAATCACAAAGGAACGGAGGAACGAAGGAAGGAAGGAAGGACGAAGGAACGAAGGAACGAAGGAACGAAGGAACGAAGGAACGAAGGAACGAAGGAACGAAGGAACGAAGGAACGAAGGAACGAAGGAACGAAGGAACGAAGGAACGAAGGAACGAAGGAACGAAGGAACGAAGGAACGAAGGAACGAAGGAACGAAGGAACGAAGGAACGAAGGAACGAAGGAACGAAGGAACGAAGGAACGAAGGAACGAAGGAACGAAGGAACGAAGGAACGAAGGAACGAAGGAACGAAGGAACGAAGGAACGAAGGAACGAAGGAACGAAGGAACGAAGGAACGAAGGAACGAAGGAAAGGAACGAAGGAACGAAGGAACGAAGGAACGAAGGAACGAAGGAACGAAGGAACGAAGGAACGAAGGAACGAAGGAACGAAGGAACGAAGGAACGAAGGAACGAAGGAACGAAGGAACGAAGGAACGAAGGAACGAAGGAACGAAGGAACGAAGGAACGAAGGAGAACGAAGGAACGAAGGAACGAAGGAACGAAGGAACGAAGGAACGAAGGAACGAAGGAACGAAGGAACGAAGGAACGAAGGAACGAAGGAACGAAGGAACGAAGGAACGAAGGAACGAAGGAACGAAGGAAACGCAAAGGAACGAAGGAAACGCAAAGGAACGAATGAACCACGAAGGAACGGAGGATCGAAGGAACGAAGGAACGAAGGAACGAAGGAACGAAGGAACGAAGGAACGAAGGAACGAAGGAACGAACTATCTCACAATGAATTTGTATTCTGAATTTTAATACGTAATAACAAAGGAATGAACTATTTTATTATCAATCCAAAGACTAAACAGACTTTTATATTTATGTGTAACACCTAAAGTCCGCCAAATTACCCGATACCCGAAGAATGACATGTACTTTACATGTGCCTTCTTTATCTCACCATAGATCCCTGTGGTGACATTTATTCCTCGCCTAAATGCCTTCATCTGATGGAAACAAATAGGTGTTATACAGACGAGGCCAGAGCTAACTGTGGTACCTGGCATGTACCTTACATGTACCTATTTTTCTAACCTTAGACGCCTGTGATGACATTTTCTCCTTGCCTAAATGCCTTCATCTGAAGGAAACAGATATGTGTTGGACATATGAGGCCAGAGCTAACTGTGGTACCACATGCGAGTCCTGTGGAAAAGGTAAGGGGAACTGCAAAACTTGTTATATAATGTTAACATTATAGTGACAGTGACAGAACATGACAGAACATGACAGTGTCATAACTAGAAACATCTACCTACTTTTGCAGGACAAAAGCACTGGAATAATAGACAGCGTGTAAAAACATTTGTCACTTCGTATGCATGCGTTTCACTATAATAACCTCCCTACACACGGGACTATAGATTGTCTATTTCGAAGCTCTTGAGTGAAAAAAAAAAAACTAATTTCGTATAACATTGGTATGGGTGTGAGAGATATAATAGGTTGCTATCAATAGACGTCACTTCCGGTAATAGCTCTTTTTTGATGGCTTGTAGAATCCTGGAGGTTGTTTTGATCTCTTATTTTCTGGTTTGATGTCGTGAAAATAGTCAAATACAATAGCTTGAGGACTTATTTTGATATGTTTTTGCATCCGCTAGTTGCCCCCCAGCAAACCGCTTGTTTGCCCCCCAGTCAACTCCAAAAAGTCACGTGATTGATAGTAAGCAATGAGTACTGTTTAATAAACGAGCAGGAGTGTTTTGTTGGGTATAAAACAAGAGGCACAGCCGATCTGCGAGTTTATTAAACGGCTTTAAAAAATCATGATGTATATTCTCATATTGCTAAGAACTCTTTACGAAATAAACCAAGTTTGAAAGAGAAAATCCAAGTTTAAATTTACGCAAACGAAGACGAATCGATATCAGATATAAAAACACCTACATGGTCATGACTTCTGTTGTGTTTCCTTCATGAATTATTAATGAGTTTTTGAATTATGAATCATTCCAGCAATTCAGGATTCAATAAGGTAGCTAACTTATACGATTTTGTTAATTTCCTTTAAATTCATGCTAACCCTTTATCTAAAATACCTTTAACTTTATAGCTTGCAAGAACCACATTAAGCAATGTGGTGACAAAAAAATACTAGACGAGCTGTGCACTATCAAGTCTGGTGGATTTATGCTGTGCCCAAGAGGCTGTAACTTTTGCATAGGTATGTGTTGAATTTAAGACTTTATTATTTTATTATTTTTTACTAAATGAATAAATAGTAAATTCTTTTTTTTCTCTCTCTCTCCAGATCGCGAATAACTCTTATTTGCTGACAAAAAGTTTACACAGCGAGCTAGGAATCTCTGTAACAGTTTCTCGCCATAAACGTTATATACTTAAAAGCAAAAAACAAAAAACAAACAAACACAAAAAAACAATGGTTAAAAATTCTATAATTAATAATAATCATTCTTATAGTTCCTTAGAAGTTCTGTAATTTAGGAGATAAAGAGAACTGAGCTGTTTTGATGACTGTTGATAATTAAACGCGCTATTTAGAAGAATAAACATTTGCCCTACGTACGAATATTGTCAATAATCCCCACTTTCACTTCCTTGTTAATATGAACGCATGAAGTGCTTTCCCACTGCTAAACTGTTCAAATATAGGAGTAGGATGCAAATGATAGAGACATTGAAAAGAGTAAAAAGGGATGAAGTAAGTAAGCCGTGAGCAGTGGAAGGGAGGACGAGGGGTTGAAGTTAATGAATAGATTGACGAATATAGAAGGAATGATATAGCTCGGTGTTGTGCGGCTTAACTAACATAACTTGCATGTATGTTTTCAAGAAGCTCATATGTCTAACCTGTGAATTCGAAAAGCTAAAAAAACAGCACCAAATGATGAACAAAAACGTATATCAAATAAAACTTAAATTGGAAAGGAATTTCAGCGCAGCAAATTATAATATCCATCGTCATCTTACTAATGGGGAGCAAAAGAATCAGGAAGGGCATCGAATACGGCAGCGCAGGATGATCACGAACTGAATGCGCGTCCCTTCGTACTTGGCGTTGCCGTCCTCGTTAAAACACTAATGCTTTTCACATTCCAGAGTGGCATGGCACGCAAACGGGAAACCGTCTTATCCTGAATTTCGTTTTTCTAATTCATTAGATATTTATTTCCAATATGGTATTTTTATTTGTGATGAAACATTTAGCGCATGTATTAAGGTATAGGGACACGTGACGTGAATGCTAATGTTTTATAAAAAAATGTCGATACGTTTTGAGCAAAAAGACTGAGACTATTTTGAATAACTGAACTTTTGTATTAAATCTACATATATTCATCGAATTCAGGCAGATTTCGATTTCTGCATGTATTTGCTTCTTGCCGCGTTAACGATGAAGCTTAAATGCAAGTCATATTTATTAGAATAAATCGCATGACCATGGAATCAAACGCTTTAGTTGTTGGAGATCTTTACGCAATTTTTATTTCTTAGGATAGTTGTGGTAGGAACATTCAAATCTAAAAAAAAGAAAATACAAATAAATAAATAAAATGAAATAGAGCTATTTCAGCGTTCGTTAGTGAGTGTTTTGTAGATTATTGCGTCATCATATGCTGCACATGATGCCTGATAATGCTCTATTAGCAATATGGATAGAATCATTCAAGTTCAAAGTGATAGAGAATTCTTGCATTCTGTTGTGCACCATTTTTGTGCGGCATTTTTTCTTCTGTCCCGATGCTATTTGCTTATGAATATAAGCTGCATTTTTAGCTATGCAAGCAAAATTCAACTTATTTGTCTCCTTCACATTTCCCAACGCCATCCTGAAAGGTAGCCGTGCTTCTGCATCGAAGCGAGACGATGATGATGAGCTTGCAATGTTAAAGACTTTTTTTAACACCTTGGGCCCTATCATTGCAACCTCACCGTTCGTCTCGCTTCGACGCAAAGGCAAGGTTACCTGTCAAGATGGCGCAGGGAACGGTGAAGGAGACTGTTCTTCACGAACCTTTTCGTGTCACTTCGGACTGCTGTATTAGTAAACCTTTCAGTGAATGATGAACAGTGCAACTGCATTTACAGCAAAGATCAGAAGATCTAGAACAAAATAAAATTGCGTTGTGCTATTCATGTTGTACTATATATTGACAACACTGCAAGTTATGATACAAAATAAAGAAAGCAAAACATTTCTTACCAAAATATGTTGTGGTGGCTTGGCAAAAAGGATTTGAACCTAAAAGGAGGTAGAGTGAAATATTACAAAAGGACAAAAAGTGATTTTAAAATTGCGAAAAAAGAAATAAAATTGTTAATATTCGTGATGTTGGAGTTCATATTTATAGAATCGAAATGTGTTACCTTTAGTAAAAATGGCATTTCTTGACGCTGTAGATAGTAATGGATTAAATATGTTTATTTTAGAACAATTAATTATAAGAACATTCGTTTTCAGATGGTAACATACTGCATATAACAAACTCAGGTATCCCCACACCAATCCAATTCCATACACCAAAACAGCCGATTGCCCCCATCCATAAATAATACATATATTCATCTGTTCTGTTCATCCATCAGTCTATTCGTCCATCTATTTATTCATTCATCCATTGATTTTTGTATCCCTCCTTCCCTCCTTCATACCTCCCTCCCTCCCTTCCCCCTTCCCCCTTCCCCCTCCCTCCATCCCTCCATCCCTCCATCCCTCCATCCCTCCATCCCTCCATCCCTCCATCCCTCCATCCCTCCATCCCTCCATCCCTCCATCCCTCCATCCCTCCATCCCTCCATCCCTCCATCCCTCCATCCCACCATCCCTCCATCCCTCCATCCCTCCATCCCTCCATCCCTCCATCCCTCCATCCCTCCCTCCGTCCATCCATCCCACATTTACTTAATTGAAAAGCTTGCTCAAACATTTTTCTCGCCACAAATAACATAATTTCATCTCCCTCACCTTTAGTAACATTTACGTGGAACGTGGTTGTAAACACATCTGCACTATTTTCTCTCTTGTACAGTACACTATAAGAACCAGTATCATTAACTCCCACATTATCAAACCGAAACCAAGCCTGGCCCAGGGAAGCATTTCCAATGTACTTAACTCTCTCGTCATAATCGGTTACGTTTATGAGGCCTTCGTTTTTGATGTACTGCAGGAATACATTGCTGATATCCTGTTGGCCGCCCAAGATCTTTAATTTACCTAGGGCGAATTCTTCAGGGTCCGTTATATTGATCTTGACAGTGAAGCTATCTCCTGGTTTAAGGTTGAATCCTGGGATACTGGACATCGTCTTTGCATAAGATACTGAATGGAGACACAGGTAGGCATGAGTAGACTTTCTATCAAAGAGGCTATATTGACCGAATCAAACATTTTCCTCTGAATCCCCGCGTGCAATCGTTTTACACATAATATGAGCTGAATAACATGCAGCAGTGTGTTTCACGACTGATAAAATTCCTTGCTATGCAAACCGTCAAGACATATTTTTTAGTCTGAAAACGGAACCAAGCCTAGCAGCAAACTTCGAACTCAATCCCATATAGTTGAAATATTATGATGGACATAATATATTGGGAATAAAATAATAAAACTTATTTAAAGAATAGAAACATTTATATCTCGCAGGATACCTCACAGGAAGAGAGAAGGAAACGAGATGTAGACAAAGGGAGGTAGACAATGGAGGGGGGTGGGGGTGGGGGTTTCAATGATGGAAATAGGTTATAATCAGGAGACACTTTCAAATTCCATATCATTCAATTAAATTTTGCATTTCATGGAATAGATATTACGTAGACTGCAAAGAAGATTATACCTGATTTTACATTTTTCTCCTATACTGCATGATGGTAGCCCTCTTGCGAATAAATATATTTTTGCTTTTTCCATGTGACATCGTAAAAACTTAGCAATTATTAAAGTGATTTTAACTACATGTCCAGTTTTTAGATTTTACAAATTTGTTTCTCTGCGCTGGCTTAACAAAACCGTTATGCTGAAATTATACACATATATTGCGCACATATGACATTATTGTATATTGGAAAGGGGCGTTTCATTTCATCATAGGAACATAAAAAACACGGAGTTTCATAATATGCTTTCTTAGATAAAGTTGGTATCTGGCAGTACAATGCCTCTCAGTGTTATTGGAAACTTTTGATCCAAAAATTATTTTGATTAATAAAGTTTTACTCATTTATTGACACCGAATATTCTTTAATAGTAGCGTATTGCAGTTATGCAACTATGTATTTGTTCAACGCATAGCAATAACATTTTCTTTACATCTGGAATGCATACAACAAGGTATAATGTTTTATTATTTGAAAAATAACAGCAAAATATGTGAGCTAATTTCTTGTCATAGTATCTTTTCCCCTTTGTTAATTATGTTTATTATTTAACTAAAAGAAACACTTTAACACTGAATATCAAAGGTTCTATTGTGCTCTGACACCCTTTGTTTCTTCTCGATTCTCTCGTTTTATTTATTTATTTATTTATTTTAAATAAATATTAAAGACATGGAGAAAGAAAAGCGTGGAAAATAGTAAAAAAGAATAATGTAAAAAAAAGAGCGTGAACAGACTCAGTTCGAAAAACTGATCATGAAAAGAATATGTCTTGTTTATGATGGTCTCATCGATTTTGAATAAAATCAAAAGGTCGCTGCTCTTTCTGCTTTGTACATCGCATTGATGAATAGCATCCAAGAGAGCAAACAGAGTTCACCCTACATAAAATTGTACTCCCACTAAGAGTAAAATCCGATTGGAACTGGCATTTCTTTGATTATAAGTCTTATATGTTATATATCTATATCTACCGTGATGGGTTTTACATAAACCATTGTCAAGATATTCGAATAATAGCATAGCGAAAAAATATATATTTTTCAAATATCCTGAAATGAATTTTTTGATGTTTGATATGAATTGTTTACATCTATGAGTATTTGGATTCAAAAACAATATGAAATATCTGACTTGTAAAGACGTTATTCAATGCATTCAAATTGGCTATAGGATGTGTATTATATTCTCACCTGTTAACAGCGCTACCATAGAGGCTGTGCCAACCAATAGTGACAGTTTGAACACTTGCTTCATCTTTTAAAGTGTTCAGATATATTTTCTTTCGATTTTTACTATGAATAAAAGTGTGTGTATATGACTCCCTAGATAAGGAAAAGCTGGTCTAGCACGTACCTCGTAATTTACAAAAGCTAATGCAGACAGACGAATCGTAATTGACAGCTAAATTTAGCTTGCCTCTGTAATGGATGCTTTTTAGTTCTAATAAGCTGCATTATGCATTTATTTCAGCTTTTGTATTTCTAACGCACGCCATGAATCGGTAAAAGTTTTGCAGATTCTTGTGAAACATTTTTCAATCTATCTCGTGGTAAAGTCTTCACTATATTGAAATGAAGGTCATCGATACTGTGGTATTTCTTAATCGTAATTAACCTGATGCTGAAAAAGGGCTTTCCTTTCCTTCAGCGTCCTTTGCGTTATATCACAATTTCGTCACACATCGCCTGCAATTTACAAATTTGCAAAAGAATAACTCTTTATAATATTAATATATATTAATATTAAAAAAAAAAAAAAAAAAAAAAATACAAAAGACTCTTGCAGAAAGGATTTGAGATTGAAATGTTCATTGCCTCAAGGATGTGACGTTAAAAACAAAAGCATTTTTTACAGCATGTAATAATAGTAGATATTGCCACAGAATTATAATATACTCCTTACTTTCAAATTTATCATATGTATTGCCATAATTATCAATTTTCTCTTAAAAATTAAGAATCAATAAGAAGAGGAGGAATTAAATTAAGAAATAAAACCTACACACAACAAATAAAACCAAACTGTAAGATCAGCATGCTCAACGTTTATTTATGGCAACAACCTTGGCCAAGGCAATTTGTGTTACACTTCCATCCTTTACACTCAACGGACTCTTCTTAAAGTTGCCTTGAATAACGATGATAACATGAAAATATAAAAGAAAAAAAATCCACAAATTTCATTTAGGAAAAAAAGGTTTATTTATGTTTATTCAGTTTTAACCTCTCAACACAATTAGGCTCATGTGAAGCTCGACGTTTGACCTGAGCCTTAGCACAGCATTTCAGGCTGCTGTAAAGCAATTGCATGTACCGTTAACAATGGGGAATGTAGTATTTTTTGGTCAAACTTTCTATTCAATCTTCCCATTGTCTCTTTATTTAATCGTTTTGACCTTGACTGTTTGATACATGCCGGTGCAATTTCCGGTCACGTGTTGCACTAAGTTACATATGATCATGGCTGCTCAAGTTAGCTACATTGATGTGCAATTAAATGTGCATGTTACATCATAACCACCATCTTGACGGACGATCGATTCCAAAGTATTCTCATTAGCTTCTCTTGTTAGATCAACTAACATGACTGTTGTTTCTTTGTTATTAATATCTCCGGCAAGGGATTGTGACTTAAATAGTTGCACACATCGTATTGTTAACGAAGATATTCGTGATGTGCTATAATTCGGTGTTCGAAAGAAAGCGAGTCTTACAGCAATTTCTGTGGTATTTAAATGAGCATCATATCTGTGTACTACTGTGCCTTTTTTATTTGGTAAACCCTGAAACACACAAAGTAATCAAAATATTTTTAAATGTTGAATGTCAAAACAAAACTCAGTTATAATGGAAGGTTTTTTTGATTGTTTGCTTTTGAGTACTGAAACGACCATACGACCATACGACCATACGACCATACGACCATACGACCATACGACCATACGACCATACGACCATACGACCATACGACCTACGACCATACGACCATACGACCATACGACCATACGACCATACCGACCATACGACCATACGACCATACGACCATACGACCATAAGACCATACGACCATACGACATACGACCATACGGACCATACGACCATACGACCATACGACCATACGACCATACGACCATACGACCATACGACCATACGACCATACGACCATACGACCATACGACCATACGACCATACGACCATACGACATACGACCATACGACCATACGACCATACGACCATACGACCATACGACCATACGACCATACGACCATACGACCATACGACCATACGACCATACGACCATACCATACGACCATACGACCATACGACCATACGACCATACGACCAAACAAGAAAAAGATTATAATTGTTAATTACCTAGATAAGGGTGCTTGTTACAACAGCAAGAAGCAGTATACCAGTACCAGTACCTGAAAGAAATACCAAACATAGATGTCCTCAATTACATAAATCCTGTTTCGGGGATCGTCTCACTCATGTTTCCATGTTTCCGGCTTGTCTTGTTTACTTTTATTTGCCATGATGAGGGCTCTCCGCCAATCATAAGCGAGATAATAGTTAGTACAATGTGCCATAATGGTGGTTACTACACCGAGTTAAGCTAAATGTGTTCAGTGAATTCTACTAACCTCGGGAACCCGAAGCTGATCCATTGGCAATTGCTGAATAAAAAAAACATACGACAAGCAGTTATAATATGTAGTAGTACCATATGTCTATCATTCATCTTTCGTAATGTAAAATGTGTGAATGCATGAATAATAAGTAAATAAACTAAGACAATGAGTAAAGTAAATTACCGTCGTTTGCAAATTGCTACGCGGAAACCCAGTCAAACACGTTGACGTCATTTACACGCATTTGGATCGGCCCGGATAGGCCCGGTAAGTGTGGCTCGTAATACTTGTAAACAATCGACAAGTTTTGGCGCCTTTTGAATCACACACGCGTGTAAATGACGTCAACGTGTTGGGTCGGTGTCCACTGGTAGAACGAAGCTTGGGATTGGATTAAATAACAAAACAAACAAAGCATGGATTATGGTGAACAATGCATATTATTCTACGTGTGAGCGGCGTTCTTTATTTCATCTCACCATTCATTGTTTGTTCATCCACTCAAAGGCTTCGTTCTGCCTGTTGTGTGTTACCCAACGTGTTTGATTGATGGCAGTCTATTGCAAAGTGCACGTCGCGATTTTTTCTGGGGTCCGCGTAGCAATGCAAACGACGGTAAGCGTACCTATTCTACCAATCTTCAACTATCCAATAATCCATATGTACCCGTCCGACTTGCTACCTAATCATTTATCCCTCTATCCATCCATCCAACATTACATTAATTCTTTTTCCATCCATCTACTGAATCTATCCATCTTTTTCCCCCTTTCTTGTTCCTTATTTTAATCTCATAACTATTGATGGTTTTCTTGGCGGCTATGTTGGAGGAACTTAACAAAATAATAGTCAATGAATTCTTTTGATAAATCCTCCAACATGGCCGCCGTGTCTTTTGATATTTTATTGTCTTGGGAATGGCTGAAAACCAGCAATTCTGGATTAACAGACAGTACAAACCTCTAACTTGAGTAAAGACTTTAGTTGTTGTTGACTCTTGTCTCTCACGTGGATAAATAGTATTCCCTCCACTGTCAGTATTGGGACTCTTCGCAGTATTTGGAGCTTAGAAAAAAAAATTGAATATAAATGGTATATTATAAAACAAAATGAATAGAATCCTTGCATGTGACGCTAAAACTGCTCGATCTAGGGGACAAAAAACAATTCCAATTTCCTGAGAATTGGAGCCTATTTTGTCCCCCAGATTGAGCTGCATTCTGAAGAGCTGCAAGGGGTCTATAGTATATAGGGTCATATCTATCGCCGCCATTACATTATGAAACACTTCATGAACACACTACATATTTCCGATAGTACCATGTGAACTTACCCGTTGACCTGACACTTTAAATGCATTGTTTATAGACGTTTAAAGAGAGAGAGAGAGAGGGAGAGAGAAAGAGAGAGAGGGAGAGAGAAAGAGAGAGAGGGAGAAAAAGAGAGATGGAGGGAGAGTCATAGAAGGTCTTCTATCATGTATCATCTCCATCACAAACGCGTGCATTTGCCTTACCTTGTGTGACATTCAAGTCAAACACAGATTCAAAGATTTCCGTATTTTTGGGTTTCTTGTATAGCACCCCGTAAGTGCCCGAGTCATTAACGTTCAAATCAAGAAACCTAAACCACGCATGGCCAGATGATAAATCCCCATTGAATGAGATCCTAGGATCTTGAACACTTCCACTCATTAGTCCGGTATCTTCACGATAATAAAGAAGCATAATTTCAATGTTTAGTTGTCCAGATATATTCTTCAATTTGACAAAGGAAACTTCTTCTGGAAAAGCGTCTTTGTCGGTAAAATTTAGCTTGACTTCGAATTCTTGGCCAGAAAACACATGGACGTCCAGTAACTGCTCCAAGGAAGCTGTAAGATGATGTACAAATATATTTGTATATTTTGTATCGATAGCTATTGGAGAAGAGAACATGAACTAAGAGAAGGAGTCCCCTGCCCCCTCATGTGCACAATTTGATGCTATTTTCAGGGGTCTCTTGTCTTACTTTATTTTCTCTTGTATTGGATTGTCATGAGATTATGATTTATCGGTTTGGACTTTTCTGGTAAGAGCGGTTTTCAAGGAGGTCGTGTGAACTCCGTAACTAGCGACAAAAAGCTCTGTTTACTGCACTATACCATTAATTAAACCAAGATCATGACTACACACGAAGTATAGAGTCTAGTTAAGGTTCAAACCATTCGATACATCGAATTATGAGATATCGTCAACTAACGTGGTGAGGTATAAAAAGCGGTTTTAGATCTGCTAATGCATCTAGTAAACTCGTTGCTTTGGTGTATAAACCATATATTCCAAAAAAAAAATGTCAAGTTTACGCGACTGGACAGAACGGAACCACTCATAGGTATCACTGAAACGGTTGACTGTTACATCTAATTATAAATGTTTACAGAACGGACCTTTGCTGGCAAGTGGGCAATTTTGAAAGTGATAGTCTTTAATGACAACACATTTTCAAAATTGGGAACATTTTTAGCCGTTATAGCCAAAGATTATTTTAAATAATACTATTAGAAACACAAATATTATACACAGGTATTGTAAGTACTTTTAAGTATTTCCATAAACAAGTTGCTCTGGGGCAATACCAAAATCTGTTTGCTATTGCGGTTTTGACATATTACATCCAAGCTGTTACTTACCCGCAAAAACTACCACCACAGTGGCAAGGCAAAATAATATGGAGTGATCCAAGGGCTTCATTCAAACAAAGTTTCGTAGGCACACTTGATTATCGATTCGAGGTAAATGTCCCTTGTTCTTGCAAGATGCGTCAACCATGTTTAACAACATTGATATAATAATCAGTTATGAATAACTAAAATGGTTTAGACAAATCAAAACAAAAACAAAACAAAGTACTAACTTTTCATTGGCTAGCGATATTGATTATTGATACTAATCCTGCAATACGTTGTAATTAGTTAATAGAAGGTGATGGATGTGTTGCTATGGAAAGTTGCCTGTTAACGGTAATTTCTTCACGAGAATCCTATAAGCGCATAAAAAATATACTTGCTTCATATATTATCTATTTTCGCTACTTTTCTTCCTTTCTTTCGTTTATTTATTAATTAATCATTTTCGTATTAATACTAATGACCATGTATTCTGAGAAACGTCAACAATAAAACAAAGATATTAGGGAGAGAGTGAGAGATTATTTTCAAATAATATATTATCAATAAATAAACATGAATTGAAAATTGTCTACTGAATTTTAAATCCACAATTGCTTTTGCTAGAAGGACAATGATGTAACTAAACTGAATTAAAAAGTGTTTTCCTTCGTCTTCGTACAGACATTTTAAAACCACAAAAACGAATAGTAAACTAAAAGTAAATTACAAAAGTGAATGTTGATCATCTTACTGAGTTGGATTGATTAAGCTATGCATTAGTCCTGTAAAATATAACATGTCATTAGTATAACCAGCAATCAAATTCATTCAACACCCAGTAATACTTGCAGTTACGTTCAAACGCGTGACAATGAAAAATGACCCGATTTTCCCTTTCTTAAACTTTTATTTTCCGGCCCTCTTCAAAATTCAGAACGCTACGATCCATCCTTCCATGTAGATAACATAAAAGGCCATGATAGTGATGTAAAATAACTGGCTTAGTGCATAATTTTAATAACATTCTCGACTTTCACATCCTTATAATACCTTGTGTTTTTGGAGAGTAACCAATCAAAAAAACTGTCCCAAATTGAAAGGTTTCTTAATGGAATTTATACTATACCTTCTTTATCCGTACAATTAAAGGCTTGCTCCACAGACTAGTACTACGACATGTACATTATTAGTTTTATACGTCTCTACAAGGAATACGAGGCGATTTTGTTTTATTTTTACAATTCAGTAAGCGAGTTAAACAATCTTTAATTAATTTCCGCCATCAGACTGTGTTTCTGTGTTTGTTAAATATTTTAATTGGTCGAGCTTGTGTGATATAGCAACAGCAACTCAGTATTAAGGGCTGGATTCTGAACCCTGACTTGTATGACCTGTCATAAGCGATTAACAAGGAATGTAAGGTAACTCACTAGATGTCTTTATCGTTGGCCTTTGGTTGCTTGACGTTACTGTAGTTGTCGAAGTAGGGATTGTTCTTAAAACTGAAAGTAAAATAATGTTAATTACTAAGGTAACACAATTGGGTTTTTGGTATTTGAAGTTCTATGCAGGTACCAACATTCTTGCATGGGTTAGATTCACACTCATTGATATCTAGATGGACCAAATATTCGATATATTAATGCATTTGAACAAATCCATGGGCATGAGATGCTCCCCTCCCCCCCCCCCCCCCCCCCCCCCCTCCCCAATTTACTGACCTTGCCTTAAGTCTAGTACAAGGCAAGAATGTACATGTTTATTAATTTAATTGTTTTCCATTGCCCATCTTGGATCCCTTTTGAAAGTTAAATATTGTCTGAATCAGCACAATGATGATCACATTAGTAAGTAAATTTGTACTTGTCTCACAGTTGAATTCTGTCCAACCACTCGCACAGAAGCAAATGAAGCCATATTTCCGTAAGGATTTTCTTGTGACATTTGACACCATTTATACATGGTTGAAAGCCTACGCCTCGTAGTTTTAAACCTGATAAAACAAGCCTGCTCATTTATTAAGCTATATATTTTTTTCTTTTCTTATCACCGCATTTTCATCGTATTCCAAGTGCTTTTGATCCGATGCAATCCTTTTGAATAACTTGAATTACCTGCTTTATGGGAAAAGGGACGAGAGAGAAACATAAATAAAAGACATAGTGTAGGGAAATAAATGGATAAAGCTAGTGAAATAAAAACGCAAAGAGATGAATGCTGTCAAACGGATATGATTAATACGTTTGCTGCAACTTACCTTTGAACCTAGCCTAACAAACCCCTTTCTCCTTCTATGCAATTGTTAAAATGTTTAATGCAAGTCACATACTCAACAAATGCTTTCGAAAACATGATCCACATTTTTTGAGTCAAACCCCAATAGTTCAATATGAAACTTCCATATTGTATAATACGTTTGAAGCCTTGGCTTCTGTCAATCAAAATTGTGTTCAAATTTTTGATTGATAGGAACTAAGCCAGCAAGCACTTGCCTACAAGTGAGTGCACGCTTCAATTATAAGTTCAGTCTATTGGACAACCGGCCATAAAGCAAAGATCTTGCTTTATGTCGTTTGAGTTTAAAATATATGATGTAGATAAGGTTTGCTTTAAAACTATTTTGCGATAACAAACTATTGACCACCTGTCCACCTTTCCTCTCTATCAAGAAAATTATATATTTCGATCTCAAAACCTTTTCCCCCATCCCCCTCTCCCCCCATCCCCCTCTCCCCCCCCCCCCCTCCCCCCCACCCCCCCCCCTCCTCTTCCCCTTCGGCTGCCATCGCTCTTATCCTCTGCGTACGCTTGCAGACTATTTCAGTGTGTTCCTATTGTGCACCACCACAGATTCTGGGGTGAGTTATGAAGACCAAGTAGGCAAAACAACTCACGCGATGGCTTTGTTGTTGGACTTTGGTTACTTGCATTTGCAATACTCATAGAAGGGATTCTTGTAATCCGTAACACTAAAAAATATTGTAATACGAATTAGTTTTTAATACAAAAAAGTGTTTTGGGGGGTATCTGGAGGCCAAACCAATAATTGAAAAATTAAAATAAATATTAAAAAAATATAAGCATAAAATACTGACTGATTCTTAAATAGGCATATTTTACTAGCGGAACGAAAAAATTAAGATATTACTTTGAGTGCAGTTCTGTCCTTCCCATCCATGGGCACACTTGCAGCTGAATCTATTGACCAAGTCAGTACAGTTACCTCCATTATTCTTGCAGGGATTAGAAGCGCATTCATTGATGTCTGATATATATAAAAAACAATATGTACATTAAAACCATTCATCCATCAGCCATCCATCCATCCATCCATCCATCCATCCATCCATCCATCCATCCATCCATCCATCCATCCATCCATCCATCCATCCATCCATCCATCCATCCATCCATCCATCCATCCGTCCGTCCGTCCATCCATCCGTCCATCCATCCATCCATCCATCCATCCATCCATCCATCCATCCATCCATCCATCCATCCATCCATCCATCCATCCATCATCCATCCATCCATCCACCTATTTATTTTTATTCATCCCCTATCCATCAAGAAGTCACGCATTGCATCCATTAATTCGTCTATTAAATCACCCATTCAATCCGGCTATTGGCATTTTCGGTGTTGCCATCACTCATAACAAAATATTTGCCATGCTATAAATGTAAAATAACATTTCCTTAACCTACTTAATTCGCAATAACGAGAGGTCCATCCTGGTACGCATCTGCATGTGAAGAAACCGTCGCCATTTATACAAGTAGCTCCATTTTTACAACTACTGACAGAACATATCGTCATGTCTTGAATAAACAGAGGTAATATTAGAAAGTTTACGCGTTTAAAACGTACAAGTCTTTGGTCTAAAATCAGTGATGGGTAGATAATCCTAGTAATAAACTTTTTCTGAGATAGCGAACGTGGGGCATTATTATTATTATTATATTATATATATTATATTATTGCCAATTGTTGATTGTACCCAAGCTAGACCACTAGCATCCTACTTATCGATATATACATACAGCGGTTTGCAAAACTTCTGCAAATATAATGAATATCTATATGAATATCAGGTACATTATGGGTAATTTGCGACCCTAAGATCAATGTTGATACAATGTTTCATAGTGTGCAGTGTGAGCACTAATCTTATTTATTTTTTTCCGGTCCGGCATCCTAAAAAATCGTGCGTTCTGATTGGCTGTTTGAGCGGGCGGTATTTTGTAAGTATCTGCCCGCGCGCGCAGTCCGGTATCCTTTGCCGCTAAACGACAACACAAAACGATTACCAAAACAAGTAAAAAAATACGGGAGAAAAATAAATAAGTTATTTACCGTCCTATAGTCGGTTCGGATAGGGAAAAACTGTGCCCTCGGTCTTGAACACGGACCTCGGCCTAACGGCCTCGGTCCGTATATTCAAGACCTCGGGCACAGTTTTTCCCTATCCGGACCTCCTGGCCGGTAAATAACATATATATTTTTAAACTTTTGGTTGAAAATCGCTGTATTTAAAGAATTAATAATAATAATAATATTTACTATTTCATATTGCGCATTCTAACATGCCAATATATGATCGAGTGCGCAATTTGGAACTTGATATTTAGGTAAATATGATAGTAGTTTTTTGTTGTTTCAAATATATCCGTAATAGAATATTAAACTTTATCTGCTTGGTTACCTATGCTGCAGTCGTGTCCCGTCCACCCAGGGCTACAGCTGCAGCTGAACCCATTCACCTTGTCAAAACAGGTAGCCCCATTCTTGCATGGGTTGGACGCACATTCATTGATATCTAATAAGAATAATTAAATGAACAATGAATGACTTCATTGAAAATTGGTTCATTTATTAGTAAAAAAATATATATTATCTGAAACGGGGATATTAATATTATTGTTACTTTTGGTGCAGTCAACTCCTTCCCATCCAGAGACGCAACTGCAGCTAAACCCATTGACCAAGTCAGAGCAGGTACCTCCATTCTTGCATGGGTTGGAGGCACACTCATTGATGTCTAATGAGAAAAAAAAATACATACATGGGCGATTCATTCATAAGGAAAAAAATATATATATATATATAAACAATAACATAAATGTATCATTTATATCGGACCACGAGGTGGGGAAGACACACTTGAAAATCGATCCATTCATAAGAGAGAAATTTGGAATTAACCGAGAAAGAAAGGGAAACGTTTTGAAGCAAATGAAATATTAAATAAAAAAACCAATAGTAATACAAATTACCTTGGCTTAAGATCATTGTTCGAAAAGGAATTTGGTAGCTGAGGGTATATAGTTAGTACTTATTCTAGCTACTAGCAGCTTTATATTTGGTAAAGGATATTCATCATAGCATTCACACTATAATACATATCCCCATACAATATATTCTTAAGTTTAATTTTTTGAATGATTTCTGAGATGATGGAAATTTGGTATATAAATTTTTCATTACTTTGGGTGCAGTTATTTCCTTCCCATCCTGGGGCACACTTGCAGCTGTAAAAATTGTCCAAGTCAGTACAGGTACCTCCATTATTGCACGGGTTGGGTACACATGTGCTATCTGAAAATGAATAGCAACGCTTATTACTCAACCAATATACCAAAATAGGCACCTACTTTTCACTGCTCGCTATACCTTTCATGGAACGAATTTATAAGCCACTATAAGCAAATGAGAATCCGAAACTTTATAGAGGAGTATTTATTATTAGATATTTATATTTTTTAGATATTTTAGACAAACATAAATCTTATGAAGAACACTTTTCAAAACATCGTTGCTGCATATCAAACAATCAGTGTCGTTTTCTCGGGCTTCCTGTGGTAAACAGCCTATCAAACAACGGTCACCCTGTGTCTGTTCTCCAGTCTTTTCTTGGACAACAAACAAAATGGCCGACTTAAAAACTTACCCCGAAAAAATGGCCTTTTTGCGATACAAACATACCTCAAATGGTAAGTTGTTTCCATATATTGGACATAGAAAATGGCTGAGCAGAAACGACATTTTTTATAGAGCAATTGCTTGATATGAATAGTATATTATAGTATATATTCTACGATTGTCAATGTTTTCTCCAAAATGCAAACAGAAAACCAAATTTTAGTGTTAAACCCTGTAGTATAGCATGTAAAATAATTAATAACATGCTAATGCTCTCTTACTTAGATATAAAATCCTTTCAAAACTATCTTAATGAGAGCCAACCGGATTTGGTGCCAAATCAATTTCACTTGTACATTTCTATAAGCAAAATGGAATCAAGCATAAATTACTTTGTTCTATTACTTACCAACACTCGTAAAAGACAAGATGATAACTTCAACTAAGAGCAGTCCCGTGAAATAAGCCTGAGCTTTATACATTGTCGTGATAGAACACCGATGCAATCTGGACTTGTTACGATCGTGGATATCTTTATGACATTATTGAGCAAATGTGATTGATTTATATGAGAACTATTGACACGTTTGGCAATATAAGACTAATAAAAGGGCTCTTATGAGGTCTAGTGATTTTTTTAACGTATGGAATGCATTAAATATAGATCATTAATGATTAATTTCTGTCCTACACCAAGTCAATTGGAACGCAAATATCAAATGATTATGATGATGATAATAATATTAATAGTAATAATAATAATGATGCAATTTATAATAGATATAATAAAAAGATTATGAATATAAGATAACAAATATATGTACAAATTACTTATTTATCAATGAAAATAATAATGATAATAATAATAATAATAATAATAATAATAATAACAATAATAATAATAATAATAATAATAATAATAATAATAATAATGCAAGCTTTATTTATACGTTTATTACGTATTTCAAATTCCAACGTAAATCTGGCTATATATAGGCAATTTACGATTATCTACTTGAATCTTTTACATAAATAAGTACATAAAAATTACTAAAAACATTAATCATTCTTTTTTTTTTCACATTTAGATCTAACGAAAAGTTAAGTCAAGTCAGGTCATCCCAGACATTGTTTCTACAGCAAATATATAATAGGTGGTTCGAATAGCAATTTACATAATTTTCCTTATTACATATATAATTACGTTGGTTTTTGAAAAAAATCTCAATTTTCTAACATTTCAATAAATGTTGCACAATCACTAGAAAATACTCCGAGGAAACTTATTGAAAGATTAACAAACTTTACATGGTTATAATCACAATTTAAATCACTAATAAATTTTTTTATGTTTTCCTTCTCACGATCGCCATTATTCTTAAGGTTTGATTCAAAGCTAACAGTAAGTTCCAATAGATAGAGTGTTCTAGATGTTCTAAAATCAAGTCAGGGCGATAACTATCGCCAGTTATAATTGAAGGACTGTGATAATTATCAAGGTCAGCATAGAGAGTAGAATTGTCAATGTTTTGAGAGATGAGGCGATAAAGTTGAGGACAGAATTATGGCGCCAGGTGAAGCGATCGAGTTAGTGTTGACACCCACTAATTATACAGTCATTTGTCTACAAGTTGTCGTTTGATCGGCTTCATCCCTACGCACCTAGGCCGAAAAGGATCATGGGGACAATTAATTCACCGTCACTAGCTGCCGTATATGTAATCTAACGCGTCTTGAGCAAGTTGTACTGGACTGGAAATGCGAAAAGTTTGGCTCTTATCCCCAAAGTAACCTATTTCGAAGCTACTATCTGTAGCCGGCGATAACTCGTCTGGACAGCGCTCAAGCAGATAATCTTTTAGCGCCTACACGTTGTCGATATTTGGGACATCCTTGATGGAATTTTTTGTGAAACGGCTCTTGTTTTTCTTGCGTAAAACTCGAAAGCAAATGTGCATTTCACTCTCCATTGTGAGATTGTCACCGACTGATAAAGAACAATTAGTTATTCATGTTAATTTACCCATTATTCTTTTCGGTCTAGGCGCGTAGGGATGATCCTATCAACGACAACGTTTAGTCAAAGAACTGTATGTAAAAGAGTTTTGGGATGAAAGACAAAATGAACAATCCGTTGATTGCGAGATATCTCATTTCACAAGGTTTTTCTTAGTTGGGAGAGTGTTATTTATGTAGCGTATGGTGAAGTTGTAGATGTTCTTAGGAAGGTTGGATTGTGCCGATGACCATAAGCCATTTAGTTTTTACAGGGAATAATTGATTACGTTAGTGAAGAAGAAACCTTGGGATAGCAAAGTTTATGTTCTTGTTCTGTATGAAACGTTTCGATTACCTCTTTTGTCGTTTTGGAAGTGTCATATTGGATGTAATAATAATAATTATTATACTACTAACAATAATAATATTAATCATATTAATAATCATAATCATTATCATAATTAATATTATCATTTGACAACAACTTCCGCTATAAACGAAAGTTTTGATAAAGTGAAATTGTATCTTATATTACAAAAAAAAAAAAAATACACAGGTGATAATTGAAAATCTCGCGCGCTGATTGGTTGAGAAACTCACTGTATCACACGATAATCACCTTCAGCGATAATCCAAATTGGCGGCCAGCTTGCTGTTACCGGAGAGGAATTAAGAATAATGAAAGAAAATGCTGTCGATAAAAGCACTAAAGAGGAAAACAAATTTGCACTAACTTTGTTCAAAGGTAAATAAGAACTTAAAACAATCAAATAAGCTTTGAAATCAAACTGTTTTGATTTGCAAATTCGGAGTTCGCCCCGTGTTCGTGTTCGAGAGTTCGCGTTCGAGAGTTCAATTAATTTTTTTCCTAATTTGAATGTGTTTTTTATCTTCTTTTTTCACCCTTTTTGAAAGAATCACCTGTGTATTGATACTAAGACGATTATTTGCCTAAACCTCAGTGAATATCGGAAAATATCTTAAAGACTCGCGTCTCGGTAAATATTCCCCGATATTCACTTCGCCTTTGGCAAAAAATGTTTAAATGTTAGCTTCCTTTCAGTCGCTCGATTTCAATTTCTTGATGATCTCTTCTGTCGAGCCATAAACCTACCTTCCCTTTTCGTTTTGCTGTATCGATTCATTAGTATTCACTGCGTTTCAGTTATTATGTCAACACGAAGGAACCATTAACTATTTCCTCAATAATAATAAAATAATAAAATAAATCAACCCTCCCCCCCCCAATATGATGACTGAGGACTTGAACTTGGCACATTAACCTTCAAATATTACTTTCATTGCTTTACAAAATGATTAGTTTATATTGAGGAACTTGATTTTATTGCTTTACATTGCATCTCATATAATATATCTAAAAAAGTTTGGGCCTTTTCCCAGGCTTCTAGAATACGAATTTTCATTGGTTGTTTTTGTGTCAAGCGCAGTTCTGGCTGAAAACTACCTAAAGTACTGCTGTAAATAATGTTATATTAAATCACGTGCTTTTATTAAGCAATTGACTCTTGGGGGCTTTAATTTCTAAGCCAATGAGTTTACGTTGAATGTTTACGTCCAATAGAGGCTGATCACGTGTTCATATATCAACGAAGCCAGTTTTCGTCGAGCCCAGAAAGTGGAAATCTTGTAGGACATGGAGAGGTTACAATTTGCTTGCTTTTTGGTCGTCGGGCTTGTTTTCATGCTAAACCCATTCCAAGGTCAGTAACATGAATTGATTGTTTATGTTTATTGATTCATGTACTCAATAACCTTGTTAATTTTTTATCGATGAATGTTTTTTATACACCTTTAAAAGATCAATAAAGCGATTTTCATTAACCGCTTCCCGTTTTCAAATTGCTTATAGCAATTTATGTATTCTTTTCTAATCGTAGTCCAAACATCCAAAACAACAAGCAACGCTATTTTTTTCTGCTTAATGTGGTTGAACGTCTATAAGCATATTTTAACGTTGATTTTGTCGAATAAAGAAATAAGTTCAACATCAACAATGGAAAGGGAGAAAGAATGTGAACTTAAAAACTAACCAAACAATGCTGTTTTTAAATCAATAATGTTTTTTTTAATATCTATAATATTTTTTTAATGTTTTTGCGCGACATTTGAGCATTTGGTATTTGAAAACGAAAGAATACATGAATCATTGTACATAGTTCGTTGAATCGTTTTTCTCCGTTCGTTCCAAATTGTATCCATAAAGAATTCATTTTTTAAACAAAATTAAATTTCACAAAAATTTTATTATTGCAGTAGTATATTTTTGCCATTTTTGGTTTCAGTTGTACAAGTTATGAGCAAATTTGCATTTTGAAGAACAAAAAGTTGGTCCTACGAAGTTTCTGTTTTCTTGCCTAAACAATAACGGTCGTTTTTGCTCAGCTTTCGAAAGAACAAAAATCCTAATAAATGAATAAAAAGGATATTTAAAAAAAAAAGCTTGTAAGCTAGTTGGCAAATATATATTATTCCTTTACCGTGAATCTTATTTGTATAAGTTTTTTTTCTTACTTCTTTTTCATAGTTCGTGACGACATACATCTCTTTAATAGCCAGTAAAGCTTAGCATCTTTTTTTTTCCATATACAATGATAATTTGCCTACATTATGCACCAAGTACATATCACTTTCCATCGCTATGGCGAGCACATTCAATTGGTTGGCATAAATTTCTGAATAAACATTTTTGAATTAAATAAACAAAATAAGCTTTGAAAGGGATATTATAATATATACATTTTGATTTTGATTTGGTTTGTTTTATCTTATGGTTTTTTTTGTTTTGTTTGTTTGTTTGTTTTTTGTTTTTTTGTTTTGTTTTTTGCTTTGTTTTTGTTTTTGTTTTCTTTTTTTGTTTTGTTTTTACGATACAATAAAAAATGAGGACATCATATAAATCTCCTATTCATAGATTATAAACGACTTACTCCAGTCTCTTCGTAAAACTCAATATTTCTGGTCACGTGCTAGTTACTCCGGTGTTGGTTTACATCATACGTCGCTGCTTCTGCCTTTACACTTCTATTTAGTCTTGAAAAGTCTCCTTTTTTCTGTCTCTTGACCAGCATTGGCCATGTTGTCGTCCCATTCTGTGAATATATAGACGCTGTTAAAACGCCATTGGTAGACAATATTCACTATTTTCTATACGTTAGTTCACTGGTCAAACACAAAGCGCTCAAACAAGGCGCCAAGATACTTTCAAAGGATTATTCAAATTTTAGCCTTGCAACCTCGACTGAATGCTTTGTGTTTGACCAGTGAACCGATCTTTGGAAAAAAGGTGAATGGAAATCCATTCGCTATTCATAAATGTTACCGGCGCTATACCTAGTTGCCAATATCATTATCTTTTCCATCAGCTATAATTGGTTAATGCAAAACGTCTCTCCTTTTCGGGTAAGAGCTGTATATTTATCTTCATATAATGTATGTGCAAAATAGTCTGGTTTCTGAAACATCTTGCATTTTCGTTTTATGGTGGCTAGTTACCCTTTAACTACTTGAAACAAACAAACGAACTGAACAAAAACGAACATCAATCAATATTAATTCCCCACACAATACCTCACTTCAGTCCTAGAAATGTTTTCCATCGGACAAAAGTTTTAGTGAGAGACTATGTACTACATTAAATTTATGGCTAAAAGTTATTCAAGAATCACTAAGTATTATGCACAAAGCCTCGCTATCTCGATAGAGGGCTATGCCCTGCTCCATATTGAAACTTATTATAACCTTACATATAACCGAATCGAGAACTTTGCAGCGTAACTTGCTTTGATTGCGCAGGGAATATGAAGAGGATTATTAAACAAACAAGTAAATATGATAAGCGTGTTAACTTTATTTGCTGTATTCTTTTCATTTGCACTAGCAGTTCAACCTATTAAAAGACTCCAAGGACCCGGACCACAGATTGTAGGATATCAAGGAAAGGCAGTTAACTTTACTTGGGCATTTTCCAAACTTTCTGGCGTCGAATACATAAGTTTTGGAACGTGGGATACCGAAGATTACTATTGGAAATATATACTGATTACTCTTACCCAAAATTCCGATGGTAGTTTCAATGAAAGTATTACTGATGTTAAAGATTATAAAGGACGTGTGAGATGGGTCGGAAATGCATCGAAAGGGCTGGCTTCTTTCGAACTGTCTGATGTAAGACAGTTGGATAAAGGAACCTTTGCATTAGAGGTAAGGAGATTGTTGCTTCTTTTTTGAGTTTCTCTTGATTTTCTACTTTTATTTTTTTAGTGATGATTGATTTATGATTTATATAGCGCCCTTTCTATATGTTTATAATCAAAAGCGCTTTACATGGAATTGTGAATGACAGATTGATGATGATTATGATTGATATAGCACCCTTTTCAATGTGGATATAATCAAAGGCGCTTTACATGGAGTTGTGAATGACAGATTGATGATGATTATGATTTATATAGTGCCCTTTCTATATGTTTATAATCAAAAGCGCTTTACATTTAGTTAATGATTACTCTTTAGCGGATGAGGGTGGTCACTGCCAGGGTTTCTATACAAGCTCAGTAGTTTAATTTATTACGTCTCTCCGATATTGGTTAGTAATAACAGAATTTTGATAGACGGGACCGCCATTAAAAGTGATTATCAGAGCCACTTGAAAGTATAACCATTTGAAGATGTAATTACAAAGGCAACACTTTCCTCTCGATTTTTTTTAGACCTTGATTGTTGGTCTGGTCGGGACTCGGTCCACGACCTTCTGCACGAAAGTCCGATGATCAACCAAATGTCAACCAGTTGCAGTTTTATTTAGCATTAACTCTCTCTATCTCTTTCTTCTTTTTTTCCTCTCTACTTCTTTCCTGTTTAAAAGAATCTGTCCCCCCCCCCCCTATATAATAAATAGCGTAAGATCATTCAAGCGTCCAGGTCTTTGCTACATTTGGATATATTAATTTGACCATCATTCTCGTTTGTTGCAGATTATCTACATAGGGGGATTATTCGTCGATGAAAAAACAGAACTTGTCGTTAAGGTATTCGCACAACCTGATCCCATCAATATTAATAAATAACAAACAATAAACCAACCATCCCATGCACCTACTAACCGACCAACAAAAAAGCTAACCATTTCACATATCCTAACCCCCCCCCCCCCCCCCCCCTCCATCGGCATTTTAATCGAACTTTCCCTTAATGTTAAGTAACTTGTAAATTGAACATTCAATTGCAAGTGACTACCAAAATAACTGCATGGATAGCTCAGCTACAAACAACTACTATTAAAAACTCAAAAGTTATGCTTCGTGAAATTGTTTTTACAGATGCCATCGCACTTCACATCTACTTGCGACTATAAGTCACGTAATCGTGGTGAACAAGCTACATTCAGCTGGAGTTACAGATTAACAAATACCGATACAAAAGCTTTGTCTCAAATCGTATTTGGATTTTACAGAGGAGAAACCTACAAACCTATTTGTGTTGTTCAGGTAACGTAATTTAAAATATAAATGTAATAAGATTTAAAAAAAACTGAATATAGAATATTAGATAGAAGTAGCTGGTACTATTCGTATTATCACATCAAAACGTATATGAAGGGGGTAATGAAAAAAAAAATATATATATATATAATAAATAATTAAAGAAAAAGAGGAATGCAAAGAATCAAAGTGAAAAGGCAGAAAGGAAGCATGCACGAAAGTAAGGAAGTATGACAAAATGTGGAAGTAAAAGCAAAATTTTAACACAAGAGTTGACTAATCTTGACTCCTATTATCGACTCAGGTGACGAATAGCCATGCCACAAATTTCAACTGTTCAACGGGTGTGCGAGTAAAAGGTGGCCAAATCAATGCTATCATACCTTCAAGTACAGCGACCTTTGTACTTAGTAGTATCGATCTGGAAGACGAGGCCGTGTATTCTATTCGACTCTGCTGGACATTGGGAAATATAGAATGTAAAAAACGTCTAAATGTGACTGGTAATTATATCGAAGTTATGTATTAGTGAACCATCGTTTACTAATCCTTTTTTTCTTTCCTTGACAATCCTTTTTTAGTTTTATATTACTTTTGACCCAATTTTGAACTAAAATTCAATTATTTTTCAAATTAGTTCCACCTGAGTTTGTTGAAAAGCCTAAAAGTACCTCTACCCTAGAAGGCAGTACTACGAAGTTAGCCTGTGCTGTCGAAGGGAAACCCCGACCAACAATAAAATGGTTCAAGGACAACGACACATTGGAGACAAACTCAACCGAATATTTGACCATACCTGAAATAACGAGAGAGGACGCTGGACATTACCATTGCGTTGCAGAAAACAATTTGGAAGGATAGTATCCGAGCCTAAAGCCATAGTAGACGTGCAGTGTAAGCTTAAATATATTTATTTATGTACTAAGATCAGGCCAGAATGTAGGACATTGATAACTGAAAAACATTCATCATTGCGATTTTTTGTTTAAAAAACTTACAGATAATTTATTTATTAATCAACTCCAAACACTATTGTTATGAGAGATGAGGCAATATTGTTAGATTCTATCTTGAGTTTATTCCTTGTAATTCTTAACAACAACTCTCACATCTAGTCGCTCAGTGTCATGTATATAAAGCGCTTGCTCAACGCTCCTGAATATGCATATCGTTACAGCTATCAATGATCTGAACTAATTATTTTGCAACTTATTTGCCTTAACCTACAGATCCACCAGTCATCAATTCCTCAAAGAAAATAAATATAATTCCTGTGCCAATCGGAACAGACATGTGGCTTTCCTGCCGTACTGTAGCAAATCCTCCAGCAACTGTTCAGTGGTTTGCCAATGGAATTCTAGAGAAACGCGACTCCGAGGATTTTTCACATAACAGGTTTCCAGTTCTTTTGATTATGCGAATCCACACTTGTGTTGCTAAGAATCCATTTGGTCAAGACAATAAAACTTTTGTCTTGGCACAAGTTGGTAGGTAGTTTAATGCCGCTAGAATAATACTTTTTTTTTAGATTATGAGCATGCGCAGTCGTTATTACTTGTCTTCATAATAATGTGTTCAAATTGTGCAATATGCCGACATTATCCTTTAAGATTCGGTTAAAGTAAATTTAATATATTCATTTTTAAGGACCACCTTTAAATCCACAAGTGGACTGTGGTACAAAGGGTGACGCCAGCCTGGGTCGTACATTTATGTTTCATTGGAGTTCACCCAAGTACGACGGAGGATCCTCTGTATTCATGTATACAGTCAAACACCGCTCCTTCGTCAAGGCGTCACAAAGAAATACACAGGTCTGGAAAAGTTTAAATGTTACGCACAAGACAACCTGGTACAAGTTTAGACTTGAATGGCAAAGGACATTCGAGTTTACGATCACGGCTTGGAATACTTATGGGGAGAGCACACTTGATGTTGATAACACGTGCCTTATTACAGTTGGTAAAGGTAAATAGCATTTTCGATATCTGGAAATTCCCTAGATAGACGTAATAGAAAAATGTGCATAATTCAGGATGGAGTGTGGAGTAATCTTACCTTCGTGACCTGCGCATAAAGAGCTAAAATGAATTTCCGTTTATCGTTCTAGATCCCGCCAATTATGAAACAACAAAAATGACAACACATGATATCGTATCAGGTAGGACTCATGTTACACAAAGGGGAAAAATAAAACGTCTTAAAATTAAACAAATCAACTAATTACTTTGACCTTATTTTTTTATTTTATATATTCTATTTACGTGCAAAATCTATTGCAAAGCTGCCGCAAAGAAAAATTCAAGCAACCATAAGCCAATAAAGAACTTATGGCTGTATGTTGGTGTTGGTGCTGGAGTGATTGGGTTGGTAATCATAGTCTTGTTTATAAACTCGTGCCGCAGAAAAAGAAAATCTAAAAAAGGTTAGTAATAAAGATTTTGTTTTTTCTCCACTCAGTGGGCTCAAAAACACATTTAGGCACATTTATTAGATGTGGGTATTTTAAAAGTTTTGAAGTCCAAACTTGTGACTTGCATAAGAAGGTACCGGTGTATGGCTTGAGATTAGTTTTTAAACTAAAATAACAATGCAATGAAAATGCAATGAAAATGCAATGAAAATGCAATAAAAATGCAATGAAAATGCAATGAAAATGCAATGAAAATGCAATGAAAATGCAATGAAAATGCAATGAAAATGCAAACGTCTAGTTTTTTGTCTCTGTATGTAATTATTGCTTCTATTTGAGTTTCAGATTATTTGCATGGTCCCCATAAAAGGTAACTGAACTTCAAGACTCAAATTATAAATAATATTCATATCATCATCTTTGTCATTCACACATTATCGTCATTAGCAACGTCTTCAATATCCTTACATCATCCTTATTATCGTCATCATTGTGATGTTCAATATTCGCTGCTTGAGTAGACCTTGAAACTTTTAAGGACATTGGCAAGAACGAGAGCTAATAAATTTAATAACTCAATTAAAAGATATTAAAGAGTGGTTAGCATAAACCACAACAGCACTGACTGTATTTGATTATTGTGCAAAATCCTCTTTGTTAGTTTCGAAGCATTGGCAATGGAAAGCAACATGCTTGAAGGTGCTTCAGTCAATAGTCATTTGCTTCAAACAGTTCCACAGTTTGGTACCCTCAGGAAACAGTCAATGGTGGGAAGCCCTCGCTACCAAATGGACCCTGAATGGTACATTCCACGAGAGAAAATATGCATTTTGAAGGTGAGTAAATTTCATAATTATTTATCCTTCATTAATTTTTTTCTTTATTCGTCTATTTCTTTCATTCAGTTGGTTCATTTACATGGATAAAAACATATCCTTGTATTCCATTTTGTTTTCTGTTGGCAGGTTATTGGAAATGGTGCATTTGGTCTTGTATACAAGGGACGTGTGCATGGCGTTGGACCAAACACCCTGGGGTGGAACCTTGTGGCCATTAAGAGCCCTTATGGTGAATATACATGCTTCTAATTTCTGTCTGAATAACCTAAACAAGAAAAGCGTCAATTAAAACGTTTTTGTTGATCATATTCAGCTGATGCATCTGATGCGGAGGTGAAAGATTTGATGAAAGAATTTGAGCTCATGAAAACATTGAAGCCACACCCACACGTGATAAAGCTGTTGGGATGCGGGGAAGATGAAGGTACGAAGCATTTAAAAAAAATTGATAATTGAGTATGAAGTGAAATGTTTGATATTTTTGTAATCCTGGTATAGTATTTGGTAGCTAGGTTCATAAAGATTCGAAATTGATTCAACACTAAGCAATTCGGGACTTAGCTGAGGTTAAACAATTGCTCATTTGCGTCGTGTGGGAATCGAAATGAAATCCCAAGTCTTGATAAAATTTAACATTTGAAACAAACAAAAAATCAATAGGTCGCCCATTGGTGGTCATTGAGTACGTACCGTTTGGTGATCTCTTGGGATATCTTAGAAAGAGCAGAGGAGAGAACGATGACTACTATTCTGATCCAGAAATCAAGCCTACCACAAATCTGACATCACAACAGCTCCTTCGTTTTGCCTGGCATACTGCAGATGGCATGGCTTACCTTGCCTCCCAAAAGGTATGCCTTCAGGAACAACCCTAATGTCCCTCCGCCCCATCCCTTCAATCTACTTTCCATAGGAATAGCCCCTCCCCTAGCTATAATAATAATAATAACAAATAATAATAATAATAATAATAATAATAGGATTTGGCAGTGGCATTTCTACAGAGTAGCTATCAGATTATCTGAAGTCGTGAATACTGTGCTACAAGCCCCACTCCTTCCTTTAAATCTGCCAGTTCTAGTCGTGTTTTTCTCCTCCCTCTCTTCTTAGTTTGGTAACGATGAATTTGCTTTACATTCTAGATCCTTCATCGTGACCTTGCAGCGCGTAATGTACTTGTTGGTGATGGTCTGTCCTGTAAGGTCACAGACTTTGGAATGGCGAAAGATGTCAGCAACGACGATATCTACATTCGATCGACAGAGGTATTGAGCAGATATCTTCTTTTATCATTTCTTTTCCATCATAAAAATATAATTGAGCATACACAGTCTTTACATAGTTTAATCTTGATGAATAATGTACCAAAAAGGAATTCATGTTAAACTATTTTTGTATGAATATTTTGATGTGAATTTTCATGGTAATTGTCCTAGGGTCGTTTGCCAGTCAAGTGGACAGCCATCGAGGCATTGACAGGTGGTGGAGAGTACACGACTCAAAGTGATGTGTAAGTGGTTACATCTATGGAAACAAAACCTTCTTGGTGGAAGATCTGAAATCTGAATACCGAGACTGAGAAGCACGTTGCTAATTGTGATGTATTCACAGCCAAACAACTGACTAGTTTCCTTTTAGATTAAAAAATAAGCGAGTTACCAATATATGTTTTCGTATTTTAACTAGAAAATATTAAAACACCAAAATACCCTTTATTCTCAGATCGCCCACATAGCTCTGTTAGACAACGCTTTTTGAAATAGATACATACCTGGACAAACATATCATTGGACATATATTAATTTACAACAAAATGTTTTTGTCATTAGTTTACCCTAATACCATCGTATTATGCTACTATTATTATATGACCGTGAATCTTAGAGCCTGGACACTAGCAAATCGAGCAATCTGATTGGATAGAACGCATCGCGGACTGGTCTAGATTCTCCGGTATTAACCGGTCCGATCGCATATTAATCTTACGGCGAAAACATTTTGTCCTTTTCGATGAAAAGTGGTCATATAATAAAACTCTTATCAACCGAGCTTGGTCGGTCTGTACGGGATAATCTTGACCTCGGTCGGGTACAGACCTCGCTGCGCTCGGTCTGTACATTCCGACCTCGGTCAAGATTATCCCGTACAGACCTCCCGCTCGGTTAATAAGATCTAAGTATTGGTTTCGTTATTACAAAGTAATCGAGTCTTATTTATCCAAATCGTAAAATGTTTAGCAATTCTCTGTTTAATTATCCAATTATATGATTGCTTAATACTTAATCTAATTACCACATTCTTATGATTACTTCAAAATAATGATATATTTAATACTTTTAGCTGGAGTTTTGGAGTTGTTCTTTACGAAATATGCACAATAGGTAAGTTGTTTTAAGCAAATTCATATCTATATAAAAATTAATGTCAATGCATCAAGCAGGAGATTAAAATTATTTTTCTTTGTCCTCCAAATTGAGCTGCTTTGACTATTGATACATATAAGTAATTAGTATCATAATTTCCTGACCAGGTCGTGACAAGTAATTAAACAACGCTCTATAGAGTAGCTCTTCTTCAAACGCTAAAGAAAGCTTGAGAAGTACAATGAGTATGAGCAATGAATGCAATCGATGTTTTGTAATCTATTAAAAGTGCAAACAATGCTCCACAATAGAATAAATAGTGAGATGGAGGAAAAATGCGAGACCGCAGAAGAAGGAGCAGATGGCTAAATAATTTGAAAGACTTTAAGAGGGAGGTTGGAAAGAAGAAAAAAAAAAACTATAATAGCCTTTCTGTCTATTTAAAATAATTCAATGAGGCTGCACATCCACTCGTGCGTCAGTTGAAATCACTGATTGTGCAACTATCCATGTGTTCTGTCTACTTCTATATCAATTGTTACGCATGGTTGCACATGGAGTATTAGCAACTTTGTAAATGCTTATCAGAAAGTAATTGCAACTTACTGTTGTATTCAAATAGGAGCTGAGCCGTTCCCAGGAGTTGCTGCTAAGGAAATACCGCATCACGTTGATGCCGGATATCGAATGAAACGGCCTGGCCACGTAGATCCTGATCTGTAAGTTCTGTGAAAAGAAATGAAAGTAAAAGTATTTGAAAAAAATTAACTGTAAAATAATATGACGATATCTTTTGTTAGCTATGACGTAATGATGAGCTGTTGGGAGACTAACCCTGATGACAGACCAACATTCCCAGAGTTGAAGGAAACACTCATGAAACTGGAAGAAGTTCAGTCGAGGGTAAATTTAGTTTGTCAAGTTTATTTCATTTACGTGATTTTGTTTTCGAAAAAAAGATAACGTGATGGTGAGCGCCGCCTTTCCACAGTCATTCAATCCGTGCATTACCAACACCCGACGTCTTAAATCCCACTATATTTCTTTTCTTTTTTTTTTTCAGGATTACATCAATCTAACCGAATGTTTTTATCAAAACGTCAGAGGTAATCCAGGTACTCTAACACGTGCAGGAAAAGGAGGGACACTGAAGAGAGGCAATTCTTATCATATTCGACCGGGAATAGAAGGCCACGTGACCGCCGTCTAAAGTCGACCAAATAAACCCCGTCATAGAAATACATTTTAATAGCCGAGGCGAATGCAAAGAAAAAATAAAAAAATACTTGAATAGTTTTAAGAAAACAAAATCCAATGTTACTGTTAATAATATACATTCCTTTTTTTGTTTTTATGTATACACGCAATAAGGGGGATATGATTACCAGTTGAATAGGATTTTGAGAAGCCGCATATATAATCATATAAAAGTTTACATAAATAGCTCCCGTTATCACGCTAAAATTTAATCCATCTTAAGTACAAGTGTATCCTTGTTTAAAAAACTGCAATTTTTTAAAGAAAACAAAATCCAATGTTACTGGTAATAGTATACATTCCATTTTTATTTTTATGTCAATAGGGGGGATTACCAGTTGAATAGGATTTTGAGAAGCCACATATATAATCATATAAATAAAACTTTAAATAGCTCCTCCGTTACCAGGCTAAAATTTAATACATCTTAAGTACAAGTGTATACTCGTTAGAATACTGCAATTTTTTTAGGAAAATAAAATCCATTTATAGTGGAATAATGTATTCTCTTATTAAGCTGTACAGGGAGGGGAAATGCAATTGATATTCAATTCTCGAATTATGTAGCTCAATAATATGCAAGTACAACTTTATGCTTATTAAAGTATTATGAAGTTTTGGATAAAAATTAATCCCATATCAAGCTTTACTCTGTATAGAGTCGCAGTTGTAGTTGTAGGGAACGTTAGGCAAAACTTAGACACGCTTACTTTTGTATTTCACTTGATTCATAACGACTTTGATTACATAACAACGGTGAAAAATCTTGCACGGTTTTCATGACCTTTGTAGGATTTCTCAAGTATGGTCTACAGTTACAACTTTGAATCTTCTTACGTCTTTGCTCGTGCCTTCTGGCGCACGACGAAACTACGGTACCGCTGAGCATATCTTACAGGAGTAGAGAAAGCTCACTCCATACATGGAATGATCAATTCCATGTTTAGATTTTATGCTTATCTTTGGTCTTTCTTGCACTTTCAAACAAGTCAGAACCGTCCAAAGGTTGTAGTTGACGTAGAAAGAGCTTTTTTATCCATCGTTAGCTGCAGCAATCTCTCTCAAAAATTCGAGAAACCTTTTTAACATTGATTGATCTACACAGGGAAATACGACAGTCAATGTTTGATATGAAAATCCATATAATAATTAAATTACGGTTTATATAATTATTACAGCTCTATTAATCATCGTGATAGCTCTGAACAGAAACGAGTGGTTTCTAGACGACATTTTACCTTAACTAAAACTACTACTCATATCAAACAATTGTAGTCTTTCGCGGGCTTCCTGTGGTGACAAGCCACGGTCCCCTCCCCTACACATTTCCAGTCCTTATTCGGCCAAAACTAAGATGGCTGACTTGTTAGTGATGTTTTCACTCGATTTACTGTAAGTTTGAGCAGTTTTAAGCAAGAAATTCGCCTATTTAGTGAAGGAAATTATATTCCAATTTCCAAATATGGTAAGTACATTTCTTATATGGTAAAAGAAACGGCTCGAGCGGAACGACAACAATGTGGAAAGATTGATATGAACTTGTTTTGGCATATTTTCATGCAGTAGAATTTGAGTTTAAAAGGTTTTTGCAAGTCAATATTTTTTAACATACCTCGCTTGCAGAATCGTGTTATACTGAAAATCTTGTCTATGAAAATATGCAAAAACAAGTTACGCAGTTTAATATGGCATTGGATAATTTGGACAATTTTTAACTATACTTTTTAAAGCCTTTATTGAAACATGTGTCGTCAGTTTGTTGGTCATGGCTTGCAAAATCTTGTTATACAGAAAATCTCCTGCATGAAAATATGCAAAAACAAGTTATACAGTTTAATTTGGAAGCGGATATTATGAATTATGTGTTTTAAAAATCAAATCCATTTTTTACCTTTATTTCTTTTAATCGCTTCAGGAGTTATTATTATAACTCAAATAACAAAAAAGCTAATTTTTACAAAAGAAAACTTATGCAAAACAAGTAACTCTAGATTATACAATCCCAAATAAAGCCAATCTTGTACTTTTTTGCTTTTCATTGGGACTCCAAATTCCAGATTTATAGGTGTTTGTGATCCCTCTATAATAAAAATACTCAAAATCTATCGTTCCGCATTGAGACATCTAACAACATTTTTATCATAACTCAAATAAAATTCAAAAGAAAATGCAATCAACAAAAAACCCACGGATTGTTTATGAACAGCATTCTACGGGTTATTATTGAGAAAAACACTAGTAAAGGATCATTACTATTGCAGTAAGTATGAAGAACGATATATTTGTATCTTGAATTGAAATCTGGCGGTTGTTAATATATACCATCTATAACATCCTTTTTTATCCCTATCCTGCTCTTTTTTCTCTTCTATCAGCACGACCATCACTAAAAAAAATCAGTCTGTTATTGAATTTAAAAGTTCTCTTCAGGCCACACTCCCTTTCTCGGCGTGCCTTTATATTTTGATTGACGTAAAAGAATAAATATTCCGAAAGCAAAAGCAGGAAAAGGTTAACAAAGTTGAAATGGATATTAAGTCACAGGAAACATGTTCGGTGCTCTTTGCTCTTTATTGGGATAGTCCGATCTCTTTCATTTTCACTAGCCAATCCACTTACTACATTTTTGCACATGTATTTCCCATAAAAAATATAAATAAGTACTTCTTTTCCCGAAAACGAAGGATGTTTTATTCTTATTCTTTTCAGCTTATTCTTTGAAGAAAAAATTCTTTAAAATTTGTCGGTTCTAAATTCTAATACATGGCTTAAGTATTTACAGGATTAAGTGAAGCTGCAACAGTTACAGCGCATTGTGTTCAGATTCATTAAGAATAAAACGCACGTACTCCAGTACTTAAAACAACAGCACAAACGAGTTCTTCTCAAATGCTAAAACAATTCTCTAGCATGGCGAACTCTGGTTTCTTGCAAGTCGTGTTTGGATTGCTCTGGGCTACTTTCTTCTTGAAAGGTAAATTGTGGATGAGTTATCCGTTTTTTCCTTAACGCTTAAGAATGATCAGAATGTTTTTGCTGCAATAAAAATGTGTGTGACATTCAATCTGTAAAAAAAGCCTTTTTTATTTGGACAGTAAATTTAAACTCAGATTTGGCCTTTGCACGAGGCATCTATTTTTTCATTTTTTTTATATGTATATATTTATCAACAAAATGCTATGTTAGGAAGTGAGCAAGATCAAGGATATAATTTTTATAAATTGGGCTATACAGAATGCATTTGCTTATATTGTGAATAACTTTATATTTCAAACAATATATATTGTTGAGAAAATTATATTAGAACTTTCTATTGTTAAGAATTTTGATGATCCATCACAATATGGCCGAAATCTTGGCAGTAAAATTACCAAGTTAGTCCCTATTATGGAGAGACCACTGATACCTGTTCTTGGGTGACGAAATGCCACTGCTCCAACAGTAGGGCTTAGTCATTCATTTATTAGTTACCTGTTTGATGTTTGTCTTCCCGTTTGAGACCACTAATACCTGTTTTTGGGTGGTGAAATGCCACTGCTCCAACGGTAGGGCTTAGTCATTCATTTATTAGTTACCTGTTTGATGTTTGTCTTCCCGTTTGAGACCACTGATACCTGTTCTTGGGTGACGAAATGCTGCTGCTCCAACAGTAGGGCTTAGTCATTCATTTATTAGTTACCTGTTTGATGTTTGTCTTCCTTTGAGACCACTAATACATGTTCTTGGGTGACGAAATACCACTGCTCCAACTGTAGGGCTTAGCCATTCATATTTATTACTTAGCTGTTATAACTCTCTTTTTCTTTCTTTCTTTTTTCTTTCTTTCTTTCTTTCTTTCTTTCTTTCTTTCTTTCTTTCTTCTTTTTTTAATTTTAGTTGGAGACTATCCTAAAGGTGGAATGTCACCTGTCTAGTTCTTCGCAACAGTTTAACTGTTGGAAACTTATTTAATAACTGAAAAATAGAATTATAAACGACGTAGTGGATACGTGATCTAAAATCTAATGCCTCCTACGCACAAGGATGCAATTCCAACACTGTGTACTTAGATTTGGATAAAATTTTAACGCTTTTTCCCTCCAATCTTTTATTGAGGTTTTTAAGTATCGCCATACATTGTCTTTTGATATGCCATCACAGGAACCTAGCATGGGCTATGCGTTCTTCCATCACCAAAACCCATCACGTTTCGTTTGATTCTAGAAGATGCTATCAGTGCAGCCATTGTATGACTTTCGTATGCGTTTTCGATTTGAATGGAGCAAACAATATTTTTTGTTCCTTGTTCCTCTTCTCTGAATGAAGGAAGCTGAAACAGCTAGAACCGAAAACTTCGAACCATCTTCCTCTTGCTTGATTAGCAGCCAGTGTTCGATATTATATATGTATAAGGTGGTGATAACTAGTAGAGTACTAGCATTGGCTGCTTCGGTGTTTCTTAATAAAACAGTAGGAACATGTGGATAAATTGGATCACCGTAAAAAACTTTTCGGACGTTAGTCCTTCTTCGGAGTAAGACTACATAAGACAAATATTTGAGGTGTTTGGATCGATGGCACTAATAATTTATTACTTTTGATATTAACCCTTTCTTTAAGAATATAAACATTACATATATAAAACTTTTTTTTTTCTTTCTTTCTTTCTTTCTTTCTTTCTTTTCTTTCTTTCTTTCTTTCTTTCTTTCTTTCTTCCTTCCTTCTTTCTTTCTCTTTTTCTTTCTTTCTTTCTTTCTTTGCGTTTCTTGTGACCTGGTTTATCTCAGAAACACCCAATATACTAATAAACCAAATATTAAACACTAATATTATTACGGGGGATAACCTCGACACAAACATGGCCCTTGTTTTTTTCATGATCTCACGTCTTACCACACGTTTCTATAAATGTAATAATTTACGGTGTTCAACTTACCTATAGAGAAAAAATATCGCCTCTGGGATCCTCACGAATACCCTACATTTCATATTCTGGCTGCGTTAACAGCGTGGTTGGTCCTTGTAGTGTAGTGGTTAACACATCGGACTGGAATACCGAAGACGTGGGTTCAAATCCTGCCAAGGGCATATGATATTTTTCTCCTTATTCTCTGTTTCTATAACTGCATCAGTTCAAATTTAATTTTGTTGACATCTTATATTTTCCGATAAATGGCCTTGTAAACTTTTATGTTGTATGCATGATTACTTATTGCATTGTTTACACTTCAGCTTTTCAGTTGTCACTGCTAGCCCAAAATTCACAACTAAGCCCAATAACCCATTAGTAGGATATCAGGGAGAGGCAGTGAACTTTACATGGGAGTTCTCAAATCACTCAATTAATAAAGTCTACTTTGGACTATACCACAAGGGTTGGGAAACACTGGATAGTGCCTTAATGTGGATAATAATCCATACGAATGGGTCTGTCGATGTGAGAGCTGCAAAGAAGGAACCCGACGTAGCATCCTACATTGGTAGACTGCGGTGGGTTGGTGATTTGTCACAAAACAAGGTTGCTTTTGAATTATCGCCACTTTACCTACTGATAAGAAATTCTACGGAATTGAGGTACTTATGCTGGTTTAATGAGTATGCTATTGATTGTAAACGCGATATGAATGATTAAGTAGTTGAGTAAGTTAAATTAAATAAGGCAGGACCTGGATAGCGCGATCCGACAGACTTGTCTTATCCAGTGGATAAATTATTGGATAACAGCTTTGAATTACCCACTAGATAAGGATTTATTCGCCGGCTGGCGCTATGTTGTAGGTATGCTTCCGCGCAAAGTAATTTGCAATAAGTGTTTTTCTATCCCGTAATTTAGGTCGAATTTGGAGCCACAACACTTAGTGGATTTACAGAGCTCGATGTAAAGGTACGTGCGCATGGTCTCCAAGAACAATACCTTGATTAGAAAATTAATTATACAGCATCTCATTAATCCCCTATAGGTAACTGTCCAATTATTTCCTTAATTGGACCACAGGGAATTCGGCTATTCTTTTTGCTTCTTTTAGAAAAAGTAACTTTGCTCTTTGTGGGTTTCCTGTGACATGATCGGTTTCCAATAACATAGGTGTAATCAGATCTGCGATGTGATCAGATAGGCGCTGTAAACTAATATCCGGTCAATAACTTTGGTGTTTTGCTCCTTCAGGGTTACCTGTGGTGTGTAACCGCACAGTCTAGTAGTTAGTC
>WHPX01000688.1:500000-541825 GCA_011057435.1 Actinia equina | reverse complement strand
AAGTTACTGGGTTGGCCATAAGAATGCGTTCATCAAATGTGTCCTGGAAATAAATGATCAATTCATTTAACCAATATGACACCTCTGTCAAGCAGAAGACACCATTAAATGGACAGCTATATAGCATGGTCCTCAGAAATGTTCTAAGATAGTTACTGTAAACTTGAACCTCTATTCATTGGACACCCTTTATTAAGCAGACACTGGGCAAGGTACCGAAGGTGTCTACTTTATAGAGGTACCACTGTATTTACTGTAAAATAAAACTCTATAGACACCCTTTATTAAGCAGAAACCCAGACAAGGTTCCAAAGTTGTCCACTTAATAGAGATATAATAGAGATACAGTACTACTTTATTTATGTGTCAAACAACCTTTATTCTGCAGATACCCTTTATTAAGAAGACTGCTTTATACTAGGTACTACTGTACTACAAATTACAACTACTTTGGCCACCTTACCAAGTTTTTTTTTCAATTTTGTGGTAAAACAATTGCAAAGTTGAAGTTAAATACCAAGGAAAAATCTACTGTCTTGTATCACACATTTTGGGACTATGCATTATTTTATACCATTCTTACCACAACTGGTTGTTTGAAGTATTCTTTTAGAGCTGCTTCCCTTAAGCTTGAAAGATCAACTCCATAGAAGGACTTTTGGTACCTGAAAAATAAGTTATTCTGATTTTACTTCATCATTATCAACATTCATCATCGTCATCATTACCATTCATCAATAACAACATCATTGTTATCAACACCAATGATTCATATGTTATTCGATGTTTTATGAAACAAATCTAAGATCACATGTTAATTTTGCAGAGAGAAAAGCATTGGCATCACCATCATCATCACCATGATAAGCATCATCCACAAGCATATCATCAGGATCATTATCAATCAACATCATTATGACCCCCAAACATTATCATTGCCATCAGCAGCATTATCATCATCACCACCATCATCATCATCATCATCATTATTGTCACCATCATCATCATCAATATGCTGTGTCATCATTGCCATTACTTACCTCCACTACAACCACCATCATCACCACTACCATCGCCATCGCCATCACCATCACTACCATCACCATCACCATCACCATCACTACCATCACCATCACCATCACCATCACTACCATTGCCATCACCACCATCGCCATCACCATCACCATCACCATCACCATCACCATCATCACCATCACTACCATCACCATCATCACCATCATTAGCATCACTACCATCACCATCACCATCACCATCACCATCACTACCATCACCACACTACCACCATCACCATCACTACCATCACCATCACTACCATCACCATCACTACCATCACCATCATCATCACCATCACCATCATTAGCATCACCATCACTACCATCACCATCACCATCACCATCATCATCACCATCACCATCATTAGCATCACCATCACTACTATCGCCATCACCATCATTAGCATCATCATTAACATCATCAGCAGCAGCAGCATAACAATAGCAAATCATTTTGTAAAATTAAACTTCTGTCTCTATTTATGGGTAATAATAATTATTATAGATGGCTATTAATTCATTGGCTTGCACAAGTATTTACCAGAAATTAGCCTTTGAGAAATGTTCAATATAAAGTGCATCATCAGAAAAGGGAGCCACATGAAGCTGTCCTATACTGGGGAACATTTTACCTGAAAAGTCAATTTACATCAGATTATTACTATACCAATGCAATCTACAATCTTTGACAATATCCACTAGCTTCCTTTACTTCCAAACTGCCCCCTACCCGCTACCAATCAACCTCATCCCAATAACAATCAACTCCCCAAATCCCTCCAACTAACACCCTACCCCCTTCCACTACAATCGAACCCCCTCCAACTACCACCCAAACACCCTACGCCATGCTTACTTCTGCCCAACCCACAATACACTGTGACTTTAGAGGCTGAACAATAAAATAAATATTCACATAATTTCATATTCATTCTATTTTTCGTTGTTGACTTTTTGACTCTTGGCATGTAACATCAACTTACCACCAGGTTTAAGCCATTTCTTTGCATGTAAATAGCTCTCCAACATTCGTTCATTGAACAGCATGTAGCCCATTGGCTCTGAAATTATAACATCAACTTTTTCTGGAATGTGAACCTGATAAGAAAACAGAAAGACTTTCTCTGAATATTTGTAACAATTCACTGTTGCCTCTGGATGCTATTAAAAAGAATACTTATTTGTTGTTTTCTTTAAAAACCATGTGTTATTCCCCTGAGTATTATCTCTTTGTTTACCAGTAGATATACTTAAAAGGTAAAAGCCTTATTTAACGTTAGCCTGCTTCTCAGGTGTTTATCTTTACTTCGAGTCATCCTCCTCCCTCCTTTATCACACAGGGGTTTCAAGTGCCTAAGAAAGGAAAATAAGAGAGATGCCAACAGAGGCTACAGTTTGCACTCAATCCACCTATTCATTATTGCTCTGTTTTAAGGTGGTTTCGTATAGTTTCAGGCTTAAGAGTAATAGAACTATATGGAGTTACCTTGAGAGCATTCAAAGCTGGAGCTACACCGATTAGAAAGAAGTCAAAACAGACATGACTATATATACTCAAGGAGATAACTAATCAAAATGAGTTTTTTATTCATCAAAGAAAACCCTATTTTTACCTCTTCTACCTTTCCAGGAACAACGATAATTTTATCTTCAAGGTTATTCTTCTTCACTAGAAGCTGGGGGAAAAATAAAACAATATCTGATTTATCCATTTAATTAAGACCTTACACATGCAAAGCAGATCGATTGAGTCATTTAACAAGCTGTGAAAACAATGCAATACGAGAGAACTTTCCTGAAATTGCTTGAGAGAGTGACCACACAAAAATTGGCTCCAAAGTAGAGGTTGAACCTAAATTGAAGCTTTTTTTTCATGGTCACTCACACAAATTCGTAGAAAGTCTATTGATGTTATATTACATGGAAATACCTCTGCATGCATCGCCATGGAGCTTGCTTCAATAGCATACACTTTCCTGGCACCAGCTTGTACAGCAAAGAATGAAAGAATCCCTGGAATTGAAGATTAATTATAAAAATGAATTTTTCATGTCCCTCTGGCTAGAGTGCAAACACCACTGAAAACAGTAGTAAACGTAACCCGCAGGACTTAAAGATATCAACATCTGTTGACATTTTTAAGAAGAATCTTAAGACATTTATATTTAATTCTTTGGTTACACTTTTCCCCCCTTCTTTTTCATGTTTTTATAGTTTAATATATTTAACAATGACTTTTTAGGTAACTTAGGAATCTCAATAACATATATACTTTTTCTTCCATTTATAAAAAGCATTGAGAGTTTTACCTTAGGAATCTCAATCACATACACTCTATTCACTAAAGTTAGTCACCTGAAAAGCTACAAAGCTGAGACCGACAAGGATTATGGATAGATACATTTTACATGTTTCAACCGCTTGATAACTGTTGATGGACTTGAGATCTTCTACCAGTTACAAGTTAACCTCCTCTGAGCATCCTCAACTGCTGCAGTTTGTGTCAAAAGCTTTACATGTTGGATATGAAATATTTCCCATGATTCTCAGCGATCACAGCTTTCTAGGTTTTTGGCATATTAACTATGGTTTTTGGTGACTAACTTTATTGAAATAAGTGTATATATTTTTTCTTCCATTTGTAAAAAGCATTGAGAGTTATAAATGCATTGTTTTAAGAAATAAAGTATTATTATTATTACTATTATTATTTTGCACTAAATAGTACGAATTAGTTCAATGTCTACTGTATTCTATTGTTTCATAAGTGCTATTAATATTATTACACAGTGCTATATAGTTACATAAGACTGTTTCATGGAAACAGCTTTCTTCTGTCTCAAATACTCTCAGATAAAGCATTGAGTTCAAATACACTTATAACAATATAAATCTTATATTTCCAATCAAACAATTGTATTTTTGAAAAAGTAACTAAAAACTGGAATAGTTCACAGTTCGAGTGTCTTCCTTATCCTCAATGTAAATATGCAATAAGTGTAAAATATTTTGCAAGTTGTGCATAATATTCCTGTCCATTACCTGAGCCAGCACCTACGTCTATAACCACCTATGAAACAGGGATATTGAAAAAATATTTTAAAATTAATATTATGATTACAAATATAACCAAAGTTAAGGTATGGTGTTCCAAAATGTAACGTAAAACACATTTAAACAATGTCATACTAAACAAATAAGAATATAAAGAATTTTCAGTACTACTTTACAGAAAATTTAATATCTTTATAATCAGATACATTCCTTATCCCCTTTCGATCTTCACTTCCCTCCTCCTCTCTTCTTTCTTTCTCTCCACTTCTACACCATTTGAAAACAATTTTTTTCACAGAAGGTTACCTTGTCTTCAAAATCTGCATGATTTTGTAGCATTGCTTTCTGGTATGTTGAAGTCCTTGTGTAATCCTTATAAACAAGTAGATAATGTTAGTAATCATATTTCTGTATAAAGGCATCAAAATATAAAGATAGAAAATTTGAAAATTTAACTAGAATAATTAAAGTACACTCATTATCTAAATGTCATGAATAATTTTGGCACCAGTCTGTTGTGCAGGAGGTAATAAGTTCAACCCTCAGCAAGACCAACAACTCAGGGTCTTAAAAATATCAATATTTACATGTACCTGCATCATATTTTGCTGTTGAGATAGATATCCATAAAACTGGAAAAAAGAAAATAATGCAAGCGAATAAAGAATCAAACATTTATAGTCAATTATGTACACATAATACAATTACAACCTAGGTTGTTTTATTTGCAAAAGAAAATGTTGCAGTCAGTGTGAAAGTTAGCTACAAATCTTGCATGACGTCCGTCCAGACTCAAAGGCAAATAACTAATAGCCATCTATCTATTTATCATTGCTTTAGATAAGATTATATTTGTATGTGAGAATATAAATGAAATACATATTTGTACTGCTGTTGTAATTCAAATTGAGCTGATCCTCACAGTAAATGAAGCATTTTATGCAGCTGCAAATTGAATGACTCAGAAAAAATTCTTAGTCTTGAACTGGATTTTAACCAGTGCCCTGGCAATTGCAGTGACCACTGAGCTACCAAGTCTCATAAGACTTTGGATAAGATTATTACCTGGAAATATTGTGTAGCAGATGCTTCATCTGTTCTTTCATTAAATGTAGATTCTGACTCAGATCTGGCCTTTGACTGTGATATTAGTGTTCTGAATTCTTAACCTCTGTTATGGAAAAAATAAGCAAATTTAGTTTGAATGGGGGTTATAGATCTGAAAGTGCTCAACATGGCAACCTGATTTAAGTTTGACCTAATCAAACATGACTCCCCTCCCCCTCGGGACAAAGTTGGTTTTGGTAGACATTAATCAAAGTGTTACAATCAGAAAACACAAAGTTTTCAAGGGCAAATGCCTATGGAATGTCATGGAAATGCCTTATGATTGACTTCCACCAAAACCTACTTTTAATATGATGACAAATTGTAAGATTTATGCAAGTGCTGTAATTATCTCTTTCACAGTTCCCTGTGCCATCTTGAAAGGTAGCTGTGCCTTTGCATCAAAGTGGGACAAACAGTGAGCTTGCAATGATAGAGACATGTGAATAATTGACCAAGGTGTTGAAAAGAGGTCTCTATCACTGCAAGCTCACCATTCGTCTTGCTTCAATGCAAAGGCACAGCTACCTTTCAAGATGGCGAAGGGAACTGTGAAAGCCAACAACATCATTAATAAAAATAAGGGCCATCCCTCCTTGTTTAAAAGCTTTCAAAGCAAATAAATCAACTATCATTTAAGCGTCTTTCTTTCGAGATAAGATAACAATCAAAGGTTGATAAGTCACTCATGTATGCTTATTTTCTAATCATATCATCACATTTAGTATCAAAGTAAAAATGCATGCATAGGAATGATTCAATACCTACCTTCATTTCGTGAAAAAGTTATTACAATACTACAACAGTGCTCTGGTAGATCGATCAGGTACCGAAGTCGACCAACTTGACTATGATTCGTATCAGCACATACACGAAAATTAGGTGAAAACTCACTTCCTGTGAAGCGGAACGACGAATCAAGAATAAACACTCAAAATCAAACGATAAAATGAATATTGTATGAATATTCGATCAATAATAGTGTTCAAATATTAGCAGTAGTGAAGAGGTAGTTTTATATCTTACCACAACGAACTTGGACATCACAATTTTTGGAGGAAGGTTCTTGGCGAACATCGATTGTACATTCTCCGGCTTCATGAATTACAAGGGAACTCTCTCCTTTCATGATCTTCAGACTACATTCAATGAATGAGCGAAGTATGGTATCGCTTCTCGAGTGCATTGGGTGATCCATGCTTATAATCGGAATATAGCACGACTCTAAAGACTGAGGTAATTACTGTACAGCACGTGTCTTGGTCATTACTTCCATGCGGTCTATACCCACCACCTGACCGTGGGCTCACATCCAACACAGGAACCCCATCAGCTGTCTCTTGCCTTTAGTTCCTATTTCTCTCTTCGCAATCAAAAATATGGAGACTTTTTGCAAAGACTACAACAACGATTTCGACTGTGCTGCTTATTTAGACACTTACTTTAAAGACCCCAAGATAGAAACGAGAGTTCTTCAAAATTTACACAAGTTTTGGAGTCAGGTAAATAAGAGTGATCTGAAGGTCTTGGAATATGGCGGAGGTCCTAATATCTCACGACTCATCAGTGCTTGTCCTTATGTCAAAGACTTCGTCTTTGCTGAGTACGCGAAGCATCTTCGTCAAGCAGTTCAGGCATGGATTGATAAAGACTCAAAGGCATTCGATTGGAGGGATACCTTTGACTTTATCGTACGAGAGTTAGAAGGTAAAGGACCAGACGAAGTCGCTAAAAGAGAAGATGAGGTGCGACAGAATATACGAGCCATTGTTCCATGTGATATCAAAGCAGAAAATATCCTTGAGATTCCAGCTATTCTTGATGACAAGTACGGTCCACCTTATGACGTTGTAGCCACGAGTCTTTGCTTAGAAGCGGTGGCAGAAAGCGAGCAAGAATACAAGGATACCGTGACTAAATTAGCAAATCTAGTCAAGCCTGGCGGATACCTAATGATGCATGCAGTAATCCACCAAACCTTCTATATGGTCGGATCAAAAAAGTTCTACTCTTTTTATTTGACGAAGGAGTTGGTGGAAGAAAGTATGAAGAATACTGGGGCGAAAATTATGCACATCGACATGGCAACTTCTGATATAAAAGTCGATTACTTGCCCTTGTCAGACACGCAAGACGATATGTTTATTTACGGACGCATGTAATTAAAGACCTTAGAAAGCAATTATGAATATAATTTAGATCTTTTGAAATCATGATGAAATCACATGCAAAATAGATTCCTTTAAACTTGATTATAAAATAACTGCTCTAAATCTCCCGTCCTGATTGGTTGGAAGGGCGTGCTTTATGAGAGCACACAGCACACGCGCGCATTTTCAGTTGCGTCATTCCTATCTAATATAACGGTTATTGTAATTCGTATTTTATAAAAGAAATAAAAAACTTGTTTGCTGTGCTTTGTGCAGTTATGCACTTGGGGCTTACACTCAAGAAGTGTCGAGAAGCACTCCGGTACGCTTCGTGCTACTTCTAACACTTCTCTGGTGTTCTGCCAACCCTCGAGTGCTTTATAACTGCACACAGCACGCGCGCACGTTTTCTATTACTTTATTACTAGGTGATAAGTCTATATAATATTGTATAAAGAGTGCAACTACGTTACATATCAGGTTGTAACAATATAAGAGTTTGTCTATTTGATCGATAGCAATGCTTACTCAAGCTTAAATCATCATTTACAGTTAAGCTGGTCTTTGTGGTTGTCGGTATTTTAACAAAACAAGTCTCTAACCTAATAATATACTAAGTAAATTGAGCATGTAAATTTACATTAATAAATTGCAGCTTTGACATTCACTCCTGGTGCAAAATTTGTGCAGTATCAACATAAATAAATGGCAGCTTTGCCATTTTGTCCTGGTTCCCTGATCAATCAAAGCTCTTGCCACGGCTTATCAAAACGGTTTATCATGGTTCATTACGAGCATTAGAGGGTTTGTGGTATTGGTGGAGGAGGCATTTAAGGGAACCACCCAAAAAATAATTAGGTTAAAAGAAAAATTATTTTAAAATTTTTGTCCTGTCAAAAGAAATCACATTAGCAATCGGGCATTTATACATATTTTTACTTACAACAATTCACAAAATCCCAGCACCCCTCTCCCATGCCCGACGGGGAAAAAAAATGAATGAAAGCGGCTATTAAAGAGACAACTCTTTATTGCCCTGATATGTGACGTCAAGTGCGGATCCAGGCAAAATGTTAGGGCGGGGAGGGGGGGTGGGGCCACTAGCTTCTCCGTAGGTCTTTTTCTTCTTGCTTCTCGGTTCAGCCTCTAATTGAATAAACTATCTTTTATCCTCGACCTTATATTGCGAAATGAACGTATTCACGGCCGAAGCGTGTATGGCACTAGTTTGTCTCATCAGTCGATGAGTTTTAATGTAAAAACATGTGACTGTAAAGGACCTGAATATGCAAATCAAATATGTCAACCACTAACCCACTAGCTCGCTCACAAAGATGTTACCTAATCGATTCCATGTTTGCAGGAGTTCGATTAATTTTAGAGATCATTACTGAAAGCACGTGTCTCGTTAATTTCTTCCATGCGGTTTACACCCACTACCTGGCCGGTAAAAGTTATTCACAATTTGCACAAGTTTTTGAGTCAAGCGGCAGTTCGATTTGATGACTGCGATGACCTCTCAAACCAACGGTTGTACGCGTAAAGAATGTTCTATAAAATGCCTCACACGGCGTTACGCTTAAGGAACGTTCTGGAAAGAACCTTACGAAGTCGCCTTGAACTGAAGTGATTGGTACGACACTTGTTGACGCAAGTTGACCTCGTGATTGGCTGGATCGTATGTCGCTAAAGACGACACAGCCGCCCTTTTAAGCCGGAGACTATATAAAGCAACACTCAAGCTGCTGTAAGTTCATACAAAAAAAAAACAGAAACGAAGTAACAATGAAACACAGATGAAAACCCTTGAAGCTGCTACAATGGGAAAACTCAAGAACGACAAGAGTGAAAAAGAGCAAAGCACTACCAGCACCACGTTGACTCGTTACTCAAGGAATGACCGCATAGAAAGACTATTGAATTTCCAAGAGTTTTTGTTTGAACTGAGCATCGTTGTTATTGTCGCCGGTTGCTTTTTACTTTTAAGCTGCTCCAGAAAAATGCTAAGGCGGCTTTGTCTAGAGCTGTAAGAACATATGCATTTCTTAAAGAAAGATTAATGATACTTGTTATTGCTACAAGTCCAGATTCGAAACAGTGCAAAATGTGGCTACGTAAAGAGGAACAGTCCGCTTTATTAACCAAAGCATGAGTATGATCACTGTACACATACGATGTGCAACCACAAGACTTTTAAAAATACTATACATTCAACTCCCAAAGCAGACAGAACCAACTAAACCATGACCATGAATTCCACAAGAAATAGGGAATATTTATTTAATATTTATTACAATTCTCAATTTCTATTTTTGAATATAAATAGATTGAAATGCAACCGCTGTAATATTATTATAACAGTTCGCAGCGAAAGGTTTATTGTTGTTGTACTATCTTGGCTACTTCATGTTAATTGTTTTTATCAGTTAAATATGAAGCTACAGAAGAATTATTAAAAATATTGAACAGCCCTCCTACAAAGCAAAAATCGTTTTTGCTTTCTTTTATCGGATGATCCCCCTTCACCAGTTTCGAGTTCCAGCTTACCGCTGTGTTAATTGATTGCAGACTCATTTACTCAGGGTAGCGCTTTCGCACTAATTGGGAACACTCTTCACTCACGCACGCTACCACTTCATTCAATGTTCTATGCACACAACGTCCAACTCACATGTTGATTTTTCACGTGGTGACCGAGATCGGACTCGAACCAGCGATCCGAACTGAAAGACAACGCCTTAGCAGAGTTCGCCACCAATGCTACCCTTAATCACATATATCATTCTGAAAGAAAGAAAGAAAGAAAGAAAGAAGAATTTGGCCGGCTTATGTCTTTTGTATACTTTCCAAGAGGGGTTCCTGTGCTTACAAGTCTTCTGATGGTATCCCCTAATGGGATCCCTGTGTTTTTGGCGGGAAATGTTTAGTGAGCCCACGAATTGAACGGCAGCGGTTATATAAACGAAAGAGCGAGAGAGTTGCTACACGTGAAAGATATTATTGAATATTATCATTATTTATTGGTCAAATCTAATTCATTATAAACAAATATCATGAGTACGATCAGTCACTCTGCTAGAAAGAAGCATAACGCAAAGAGCAAGAAGAACTTTGAATGGATTGGGGAAGGGTTCATTGAGGACGGGAAATTGCAATACAAGTGAGTCAAGAACAATTATCAAGCTATTAAATTATTAATAACGATAAATACTTATTATGCATTGCAATAGATATTGTCAAAGAGTTGACATCATTTAACGAATTGTTCGAAATCTGAGATTTATTTAATATCTTTAAAAAGTATAGTCTTGGCTGCCATTTTGTTTCGTTTTGTTGTGTGTGCATAGGGGGTTGGTGACCATAGGGGGGGAGGGGGGGTTGGTGACCATAGGAGGGAGAGGGGGGAGAGGTTTAAATGTTTCTATGAGTTTTATTAGTAAGATATTGAAAGAGATATTTATTATTTTCAATGAACAGAAAATGCAGAATAAGAAGTATGGCCGTCTCTGTGGATGATTATGTTCTAATCAACACAACCAATGGGATTTCTGTCGGCAAAGTAGCTAAATTTCATGATCTTGGTGATTATCCTGATCCATACCGAGCAGAAATACACTGGTTATATAAATATAGTGATCTCACAAAAAAGTGCTGTGAACAGCTTGAGGAACAAAGCAACGAGCTCTTTTTACCAGTCAAACTTCCAGATAAACCACCGATTCGGGGTAGCATAGAAGTTGTTGATGCAGAGACAATAGGAGGGGTTAACAAAGTGACTCTTCTTCGTCCCAAAGAGGATTTTCCACTGGTGGGGAAATACAAAGATGATGGGCCTTTTTATATGAAATATGCTTTTGATGATAAAGACAATATCTACTTTGCAACAGAATATCTATCAAAACTTAGCTCTGCTTTAAAGAGCTATGCAGATGATTTAAATAATAACGAGTGTAGGACGCCCAAAGCACGATACTCAGCAACACCCAACACGAGAATGAAAAATAATTACGGTAAAATGAATGTTATATAAATATTTAATCTTATGAAGTCGCTGCAAGTAGCTAGCTAGATGAATGAAGAGAGCTTGTCCTACCTTTGACTGTTCAGAGGGTTTTATCTGGTACTTTAATATGTCTATACCACCTATCTTTATATTTTCAGTATTGATTCTACAAATTAAAGTGAATAGTTAAATGAAAACAAAATGTCGTAAGCTTATAAGTGATGCTTCTTGAAGATTTCAAAGTTTATACTTGCAATATGTTAATGAGTGTGATATCATTATAGTATTTGATTTTGCTTCTCTTCTTTTTACACTGATTACTATGAGAAAGCAAATTTATAACACTAAATTATGTACCATTTGCTTCACTTGCACTAAAAGTTATGCTTATATGCATTCTCAAAAACGTTGTTGTCGAATGGCTCTAGATTACAATGATTTCTACTCATAGTCATTTTCAGTCCAGTTGCATAGGCTTGATTTGGTCAACAATATCATTTTTTTTAATTGACTATATATAGATGATCCAGCCTCCCTTAATTAGGACAAGAAGTTTTAATTAAGCTATTATTAAATGGAGTCAAATGCATTTTAAGTTACTGTTTTCTGTATTCAATAAATCATTATAAACAATCAATGAAGTTATTTAAAATTTGTAATGTGATATCTTAGGAGCAGAAAAGCAATGGAGAATCGGGACACCAAAAACCAGGAGCTCCACAAACAGTCCTGCTCTGAATAGTCTGCGTCTTGTCCTAAAGTTGGATAAAATGAAACCAAATATTACACCAAATATCACACCAGTGAAGAGAAAGGCCAGTAAAAGCATTCCAGATGAAGGAGAAGTCGAGAGTAAGAAAAGTAAATCTAAAGTAAAACCAAAACAGAGAGAAAAACAAGTGAAACAAAAAGGCCAAGAGAAACAGAATACAGTCAAGCCAACAAAGTCTCCCAAACAAACTTTTGGTAAGTAAGGGTTCAGAGCAGGGGAGAGAGCCAAGTGGTGGATTCAGGGGAGGGGTGCAGGGGGTGTGCACCCCTCCCTGGTTCGACTTTGTGCCCCTATACTTCGAAGATAACCAATACAAAATAATGTTTTTTTCCTTTGATTCTAAAGTGTGCACCCCTCCCTGGGTTAACTTTGTGTGCAGCACCTCTCCCTGAACAAATTCCTGGATCCGCATCTGGAGTACAAGTTAATAATTTATGTGGAGTGGGGAAGGATTATGATTGGGCTATCCATTTTCTTTGGTAACACTTAAAGGGGGGTGACATTGAAATTATTTTTGAATATTTATTATATAATTTTAGTGTCTTGTAAAAGTCTGTAGTTTGGGGCATAATTGAAAATTCCCCAAAATGTGAAATCCCAATCACCCCCATCCCTACCCACTGCATAAATTATGAACTCTCCCTAAGTGAGTCTTAAAGTACCCCTATTGCTTGAGAGAGACAATACTTTCAGTATTGATTCTACATGAAGTGGATAGTCGAATGGTAAAATGTTTCTACATTTCAGTGTTGCGTCTTTAAGTTATAAAGATTTACACTTTTGGCTGTGACATCATCTGGGTATTTGAGTAGATTTGTCTTAAGAGAGAATTCTTTTCGTATTCAAGCAGTGAGCCCAAAAAACTATTTTCTTGAAGAAAGGCTGTTGTACAAGAAGGCTAAATTCTTGTTATTCAAAAAGTTTAACTTGTTTGGAAGTGGTGATGACTGATGAAAGTGGAATCAAAGTGTTAACCCAAAGCAAAAATTTGAATCGGAAATGAGGTTTAGGCCTTCATTTGCTTATTTCCCATATATTTTCTATAAAAATTTAAAAAGCCTGAGAATGCAACATCCTAACACAAATGCAACAAAACATCGCTTCAAACAGGCATTTTATCATAGTAAATCAGTTTAAACTGTTTAAAAAAAGGTTTTGAGTGTTAACCCAAAACGAAAATTGGGATCAAAACTCTTATGAAAGTCTAGTTTTTTTGCGCTTTTTGCCATTATTGCTCATTATTGAAAAAAATTCCTCTTAACCTGTAATACTAAACACAGGCCATTATGAGACACCCAATTTACAATAAACAATGTGTAAACCATGAGTATGATTTTGATATTTATAAATACCTTTTGCTTGAACAAGTTGGTATTTGTATTTTTAATTGATCAACCAGATGACTTCACAGCCAAAAATATAAACCTTGATATTTTTAAAGATGCATCACTTAAATGGTATCAAAAGGTTTTATCCTTCAATTATTCACATCATGTAGAATAATAAACTAAAACTATTGTCTCAGGCATTAGGGACACTTTACGTCTCACTACGTTTTTTCCAATTTCAGTAACTGAGGAAGTAGTTGAACTTATGATGTCTGATGACCATGATGGGGATGATGAAGGTGATACTGATGAAAATGATGAGGATTTTGAAGAGGAAGAAGTGAGCAGCGATGAAGAAGATGAGGAGGAGGAAGATGTCTTTGTAGAAGGTACCATTTATATTTTCTTGTACTACCAATATACCCTCCTCAGACCCTCCCCCCACCCCTTGGAAATTCCAATCTCCCTCCTTGGGTGAGGTATGGATATTTTCTGGTACTATACAATTGTATCCTCCACAGACCCTCCCCCACCCCTTGGAAATTCCAATCCCCCTCCATGGGGGAGGTATGGATATTTTCTGGTACTACACAATATACCCTCCTCAGACCCTCCCTACCCCTTGGAAATTCCAATCTGTCTCCATGGGGGAGGTATGGATATTTTCTGGAACTACGCAATATACCCTCCTCAGACCCTCCCTACCCCTTGGAAATTCCAATCCCCTTCCATGGGGGAGGTATGGATATTTTCTGGCACTGCATAATATATTCAGGAGGAATTGTGGCGAGTGATCTAGCTCATATACTTGTTTTAACTTCTCTCTATTCCCTGCAGCTTCAGCTTTGAATGCTCTTAAAGCAAAGCACTGATGGAGGGGAGGGGGGGGGGGGGTACTAAAAGGTGCATCATGAGCTTCCTAGAAGACCAACTACCAGCTGAAGGAATACTAACATTAAACAGCTTGGATACTCCAATCTCCTTCCATTGGAGGTAATCTCAACTTAATGTTTCTAATACTTGATTTAACAGAAAAGAAATGTTCCAAAACCAGATCTACAGCGAAGACTCCCTCAGGAAAAAACAAACAATATCAAAATGAGAAGACCCCAGTGCATTCTGAGAGATCGCTTAGATACCGAACCCCATCCCATGCTGGTAATAATGATTGGAAAACTCCATCCCAGAACCCTAGAAGTACAACCAGATCAAGGGCCACAGGACGACCAGAAAGTGTAAATCATATAAGACAGACACCTGGTAAAGGATCTTCAAAAACTCCATCCCAGACTCCTAGTGGGAGAGCTCTGTCTAAATCAACCACAGGGGTCCAAGGTAGTAAAACACCTTTGAAAACCCCAGGCAAACCGAATAGGAGAAAGAGTGTAGCTCAAGGGTTGACACCAAGTATACCCAGTAGATCACTACCATGTAAGACACCTAGAACACCATTACAGGAAGCAAGAACAAGGTATGAGATGGATGGATGGATGATCGGATGGATGGCTGACTGACTGACTGACTCACTGACTGACTGACTGACGGAAAGTTGAAGTAATGGATAAATGTATAAATATGTAGAAGAATGAATAGTGATTAGTGTTAATCCCTCGTTTATGTTTTACATTCCACTCACCATATAGACTCCATGTGTCAGCTGTGCCCAGCACTTTACCGTGTCGTGACGATGAGTTTGAAGATATCCTTAGTTTTGTACAAGGCAAGCTGGTCGAGGGCTCTGGAGGGTAAGTACATTGTATTGATAGTGAGTGCCATATAACTGCACACAGCATGTGCGCTTGCTTTCTATTTCTTCATTTTTGGGCTATTTTTTGCAGGTGTATGTATATATCTGGTGTACCAGGAACAGGAAAGACAGCTACTGTCCATGAAGTCATCCGCATTCTTCAAGAATCTAAAGTCAAACACATTCCTAACTTCAGCTTTATTGAAGTGAATGGAATGAAACTAACAGAACCAAACCAAACCTACAGCACGATTCTCAAGGTATGCCACAGGGTTGAGAGTGCCCTGCCTTATCCACCGCCTTCATTCTCACACTGTAGAAACCTAAACACCTAAGTAGTCACCAGATAAGTTTGTGCAACTTAACAATGTTTTGAAAACGGGTTTTGCTTGCCCTTCCCCCCTCCCCCAGGCAAAAACCTGCATACGCCCCTGCACCACTTGTCTCACCTCGGCAACCATAGGTCTTTCCAAAGCCTTTTTTGAGTTCAATAAACATGATGCATTGCGGTCTAGCTTGGTTGAAATCAACACCATATAAGGCATGGTGAAAAGAACATATTTTCAAACTCAGAAATCACTTATTACTACCTTGCAAACCAATGATCCATAGATGAAAATACTGATAAAAAACTGAAAAGATTGATTGACGATCTTTTTCCTTGACAGAAATTAACAGGACAAAAAGCCACACCCACTCATGCCTCAGATCTGCTAGAAAAGATCTTCAGCAAAAAGGATTCTAAGAAGGAAAGTGTGGTGTTGATGGTTGATGAGGTGAGGGAATTGCTTGCTCATAAATGTTTTGCACCATGACGTGTCCATCCCATAACACATTTTGGGCTGCCTGTGGTTGGGTGGCAGAACAATAAAATCCCTTTGCTCTTGGTAATTGAATTCTTTCTCATGTAAAACGATTGTATTGTTCCTGCCATCTTACATGGCTGCCGTCAGGTGATGGTGCAAAACCTCTATAGTATTAATTACAATAATATTCCTAAATATTTATAAGCCGAGTGCCTTAAAGTTTACTACCATCACTCCCCATGCGGGACTATTCCGTGAGGTTCCCTCCACATGCTCTACCACTATATTCTATATTTACAACATACAACACTCAAAGAGGAAAACCAGAGAACCAGGAAAATAACCCTCATACACCTTTCTCATGAATGGCTGCCAAACGCGGTTGGGACTAGTGACAATTGAATGGAAGTGAGATCAGTAAGGGCTCATTATTAAACAAAGTCTACTAAGTACGAAATAATTTTGCGTCAAAGTCAATTACCCTTCAAGAAACGCTTGGAAGAACTTGAATTGGTGATTAATACAGGTTCTAACTATAACAGCTCGTATTTTCTTGTAGCTTGACCTACTGTGGACACGTAAGCAAGGAGTGATGTATAACCTCTTTGAATGGCCGTCAAGACAGAATTCAAGGCTCGTAGTATTAGCTATTGCCAACACCATGGACCTGCCAGAGAGAATGATGATCAACAGGGTACAGAGTAGACTGGTAGGGGAATCAACTGCTCAAAATATTAAGCAGTATTCATAGATTATTAATACATGGGGGTAAACTAGGTCTTAATTCAAGCTACTGAAATAAAATAGAACAATTTGATCAAACTCCGAAATTTAACCTCAGTGCTAATCTAAGTCAGGGCTTGGCTAAATCACAGATTGAACCCCGAAACAACTTATGGGCTGATCTAAGTCAGGGCTTGGCTAACTCACAGATTGAACCCCGAAACAACCTCTGGGCTAATCTAAGTCAGGGCTTGGATAACTCACAGATTGAACCCCGAAACAACCTCTGGGCTAATCTAAGTCAGGGCTTGGCTAACTCACAGATTGAACCCCGAAACAACCTCTGGGCTAATCTAAGTCAGGGCTTGGCTAACTCACAGATTGAACCCTGAAACAACCTCTGGGCTAATCTAAGTCAGGGCTTGGCTAAATCACAGATTGAACCCCGAAACAACTTATGGGCTGATCTAAGTCAGGGCTTGGCTAACTCACAGATTGAACCCCGAAACAACCTCTGGGCTAATCTAAGTCAGGGCTTGGCTAACTCACAGATTGAACCCTGAAACAACCTCTGGGCTAATCTAAGTCAGGGCTTGGCTAACTCACAGATTGAACCCCGAAACAACCTCTGGGCTAATCTAAGTCAGGGATTGGCTAACTCACAGATTGAACCCTGAAACAACCTCTGGGCTAATCTAAGTCAGGGCTTGGCTAACTCACAGATTGAACGCCGAAATAACTTATGGACTGATCTAATTCAGAGCACGGCACGGCTAACTCGCAAATCCAATTTAAAATTAGCGTGTTGGTTTTTGCTGAAGGGGAAAAACTGCAGAACCCAGAGAAACAGTTTCGAATCAAGGGAGAGACCTAACAAACTCTACTCACATGTGATGCTGAGTCCAGAAATCGAATCTGAGACCCCAGAGGTGAGTGGTGGTATTACAGCTCACCACCCCTGATACTCAAGAACTATTGCACAAATTCCCTCTTCAAGCTATTGAAGACTAACCACAATAGACCCCTTACAGCACGTCGAAATGCAGCTCAATTTGTACGACATAACAATTGGTTCCAATTCTCAGGAGATTGAAATTCTTTTGTTTTGTCCTCTAAATTGAGCTTCATTGACGTCACATGCAAGGGGTCTATTGCGCAAGATTAGTCGTCTCATTCAAGATTGAATAAATCTTTTTCCAGGGTCTGACAAGGATCACCTTCCAGCCCTACACGTATTCTCAACTACAGGAGATTGTCTTGTCCCGGATCCAAAACCTGAATGTGTTCAACCCTGACGCTATGCAGCTTGTCTCACGAAAGGTCTTCCTAAACATTCTAAAATTGTATTTTTAATTTGCGTGGCTTATCTGAAGAGGAATTTGTTACAGGAGCTAATTTCTGTCATAAGAGACCTAAGGATTACACTAGGGATTAGACCCAGAAATACGCGCGCAAACACGAAGTAACTCTCAGCATCAATAAAATTCAATATGGCGGCTCTTGTGTCAAACTACAGTTTGAAGGTTTCCTAGCAAGAACGTCGTGCTAAAGGTCTCTATTCTCAATAGCACACGCGGAAAATCGTACAATTTGCTCTCGCGATTGAAGTAGGTTTTGGTGGATGTCAAGGCGTTTCCATGACATTGACTGAAAACACAAGTTTTCATAGGGAAAGCGTGTCCATGGAATGTCATGGAAACGCTTTGACTGACGTCTACCAAAACCTACTTTTTAGCGACGAAGATTCCGCACGTGCTATCGAGAAGCGCTGTAGTAAGTATTACTCGCGAAGGAATTACAAAGCGATCACAAGATGTGGGTGCGTGTTTTCATGCACGCGCTGTTGTTCTAAAAGCTTTTTGCGGTCAACTCCTTTGACATGCCCTTATCGTGCTCTTCGACTTTGTACGCACACAGCAGAACTTAGCTGAAGCGAAAGAAATTTCAGTAACGCCCTGGTAAGGATCTCTCGACCCTAGAGTTTCATCTTTACTGTATGTGTTTCCACAACCAAATTTCGTATCGTTGCGTTTCAAAGAGTCTCTCAATTCAAGACCATCAGTACGCTTTACCCTTGATTTCTAAGTTCAGTGGCGTATTCAGGGTTTCATGTGAGATCTAGTGAAGCCAAATGTGTAGGTTGCGTTGAGTAGAATGAACTTTGAACCCTCTTATTTGAAGTCAATCTTAGCAGCTTGTTCTGCGTGGCAGCCATTTTAAACCCCCACCCCCCCCCCCCCCCTTTTAAATTCCTGGATCAGCCAATGAACTGATTCTGTCAGTTTTATTATTATCATGTGTGCTTTAGGTAGCAGCTGTCTCAGGTGATGCTCGTCGATGTCTCGACATCTGTCGTCGGGCGGTAGAAATCGCAGAACTTGAGAATAAATCTTCCAAGTCCAAGAAAGGAAAACTAGTTGGTATGACGGAGGTGAACACCGCGTTACAAGACATGTTTTCATCGCCAAAGATAAAACTGATGATGTAAGTATCTATGGGTCAGGATGGGATTCTAGAGCATTCCAGGTCACCCACCTCCCACCACCCCAACCCCCAGCATTTTGTCAGGTTAAATACATGCATCGAGATTTCCACGCTACTGCTCTAAGCGCATGCTCAATGGGTCACGAAGTGAGGTCACGGGTTGTAAAAAATAAGGATTGAGGAAAAGAGGAATCGAGTATTGAGTGCGTGGTATATTTTCCTATAGGAATTTATCTTCATATGAGTGTTTGGTGATGAGAGCCGTTCTTTCGGAGTTCAAGAGGACTGGAGTCGAAGAGACCAAGTTTGGTGACGTAAGTAATGACGTCGTAAGAAAGCTTCTTGATGCGAACACGGAAATCGAAAAAACAAGTAACGCCTCCGTATAATTTTCGTTTTAGGTTTTTGATGAATTGTGTAATCTTTGCCGAATAGAAGGTGAGTTGATATGAATAGCATGCATCTTTTACCTTGCCTGCTTGCCTGCTTGCCTGCTTGCCTGCTTGCCTGCTTGCCTGCTTGCCTGCTTGCCTGCTTGCCTGCTTGCCTGCTTGCCTGCTTGCCTGCTTGCCTGCTTACCTGCTTGCCTGCTTGCCTGCTTGCCTGTTTGCCTGCTTCCCTCCATTCCTTCGTACCTAGTCACTAAAAATGATTTCCACTTCACACCACAGGAATCCCTCCACCCAATATGACAGAAGCATCAGCCATTGTGAGTCGTATCGGAGCGAGTCGACTTCTCCTCGTAGAAACAGGACGCTTAGATCTTCAGCGACGAATCAGCCTCAACGTCAACCAAGACGATGTCATTTATGCCTTGAAAAGCTTGACGAATAAGAAAGTTTGAATAATGCATTAAGAGTTGTACATATATTGTCCATTTTAGTTTTTGTTCCCGCGTTCGTTATTATTTTTATGTAATTTCTTCCATATTTTTGAGTACTTGTAATAAACGCGAATTTCTAAACCTAAATGAAGCAATTTTTATTCGTTTTGATTTCATAGTTTGATCCTCGGTTACCTCACACACTTGATTCAAGGAGCATGTGTGGCTTGGTTGGTTAGTCTGCTGCCTTCTAAACAAGAAGTCTCTCTACAAATATTTAGACACTTCTAATGACGGATTTTAGTTTTGACCTGGTTATCGCACTGAAATTTTTACTTTTTGATTCATTAAATCAGGACGATACTTCCAGACATCGAGTGCTGAACCGTCGTATGGCAGCGCGAAACATTTACTGCTACGCCGGAGATTTCGGCCCCGACACCGCTATCCGAAGAATTACAGAGAGAGGTTAGTCGGCCCCTAGACCATAGATGTTAAAACCCCTTGCTATGACCAGCAAACTCAATTTTTTTATTGTAACGCTGATGGCTTTGAAGGCATACTAGTACTTATTCCTTTTCATGTGGGATTTTTATGAGTCCATGATATGTTACATATTATTCAGTCAATATACTTATCTCCAAACCATCGCTGTGTAAGAGCTCAAGATAGCCTAATGTTAAAACGATTGGATAACTGGATTTTTCCATGCTTTGCTTTCTCTAAAATCAGAGATAAGCTGTTCAAATAAAAAAGGAAAACTTTCTATAATTTAGCAGCTCCATAATCTTAACTCGCAAACCTTGCAGTAGGCACATGCGCTACGCTTGTTTGAAAACAATGCAAAATGTCGAAACATCATCAGAGATATCTTTAGGATTTTTGATGCTGAACGGAAAAATTTATTCTCTGATTTTCAAAAGACTCTTTAAGAAAAATCTTAATTTGTGGTAATTTTTTTTTTACTTTTTTATCGCGTACGTCATGATTGGAAGTTCCCGCGTTTTCTAGAATGTGTTACCATAGTAACCCTAACCATTTGGTTTAGGCAGATGACACATTTTAGCGTATTCTAATTTTATTCAATCAAATACCAATCTGAATATTTTTCTCGTTGTTAAGTTCATTCGTAAAGCCACGAAGAACTAGATTAAGTAATATAAAAGGCAAGAAAAGCTAGAATTTTATTTAAAACCGAACATTTCGAGTCCGCTTCGGCAGACTTCAAAATCGTCGATATTGAAAAACTTTTTTTTCTAAAATGTTCACGGGTCGCAAGAATGAGGAATTAAGGCGAAAGACTGCCAAAATTTTAAAAGGGAACACGAAAGAGATCCATCCTGTTGAAATACTTCGATTAAAGTGTCTGTCGCGTGGATGTGGAGGAATCATGGGCCTTGGAAGGTACGTTAATAAATCTCAATTTGATAATTAAATGAGACGACGGCTTGCTCTAGCCTGAGGCGTTTGATGTGGGATCGATCACTTTCTCGTAGGCATCAAGAATTAAGAATGAAAATCAAAGATATAAGAAAAGTGCCTTGAGAAGAACGAATATTAAGTTAAAACTGACATAACTGAAATACGAGAGGTCAACTACCTATTCTCTAACATTCTATGCGTTGTTCCTGGCCAAATTTGTGTTCGCTCAAAGATATACTTTCTTCTAAGTAAAGCAGCTTTTGTGTAATTGTTTATCTAAACTTAACTATATATAATATACTGAGAATTTCGAGTAAGCTAAGTCTTTCGGATACATACGACCGGGATTTTTCAGGTAAAATTGAAGTCAGTTTCATGTACAGCTGCTAAATTCATCTCTATTTGTCTACATTTGTATAAGCGCGTCTAACCCATAAACAATGTCTTTATTTGCTTAGGCAAAGTAACTTTTCCTATCTTCCAAATATACTGTAACGTAGTACGAGTCATTTGGTTTATGTTCTTCTTAAATGATTTTTAGCAATAGTATATACATTATTTGATTTTCGATTGAGAATACCTCAGAAGTGTATTGGTAAAATGCTACTTTTTTATTAAGGAAGGAAGGAAGGAAAAAGAAAGAAAGAAAGAAAGAAAGAAAGAAAGAAAGAAAGAAAGAAAGAAAGAAAGAAAGAAAGAAAGAAAGAAAGAAAGAACGAAAGAAAGAAAGAAAGAAAGAAAGAAAGAAAGAAAGGAAGAAAGAAAGAAAGAAAAAACAAAGGAAGCCCATAAGAATAGAATACTTTCCAAGCACAAACAGTTGCTATGGGAACAAAACATTAGGCGTGACGTCACGATAATAGAGAAGAAGCCTTCAAGATGGCGGCCACTGCGAGACATGAACGAGAAATGATAAGAAAATGTAAAGCTAACGAGGCTAAAACTAAAGACCCTGTAGAAAAACTAAGGCTAAACTGCCTACAGAGAGGTTCTGCAGGTATCAAGGGCCTTGGTCGGTGAGTTAAACGAGAAAAAATTGCTCATTTTTGTAGAAGTTTGAAGGCAGTTTGTTGTCGCTGTAAAGCAAAGCATTCTTTACTTATGTGTGTTCTCGTAATAACTCTTAATATCTCATATCCTACAGAGTGTTCCGTATTATGGATGATGATGGCAATAGAAAGCTTGATTTTGCTGAGTTCAAAAAGGGTCTTCGAGAATACGGCCTTATACTTGAACCAAAGGTACGTCAAGCTCTTTTTTTCAAGAAATTGTTCCAAAATAAGGTTCTCAAAATAGTATCTTCTAATGTTTCATTGTTACCACACTATACACTCAAGGTTAGGATAGTATACCTTCAAAAATAGTTCTTATTACTTGCTTTATTATTAATTTGAAGAACGTAAACAAGCTTAGACTACGACTTAGAGATGAGAGCTTTTTGTTTACAATGGGTTATATTCAGTTGTTTTTTGGTGATAAAAAAATATTAAATATTAATAGTAAATTTTAAATTATTGTTAGAAATAAGCTCTTTTTTCTTATATTATTTCATTGGATCTATAAAATTATAAGATTTAGTCGTAGATGAAATAAAATTGAAATAATTTTTTTAATTTCATTTAAATAACTTCTGCATAAGATTAATTACCTATGCTCCAATCAATAAAGCATGTGTGTCGTGGTTGTTGTAAGAACTCATTTCAGTATTACTGCAAATCTTACTGTGTAAGTGTTGTATGTCAGTAACATACACTTTCCATTCATATGATAACCATTCTTATGAGAAACCATTTCAATGTTACGTGATGCATATCATGATGTGTATGTGCTATTAGTCAATACTGTATGTTTTCCACTCATACAATCCCCATTCTTATAGGTAGTCATTTTAATGTTACGACATGTCGTACCGTGTACATGCTTTAGATCAGTACCGTATGTTTCTCCATTCTTATAGGAAGCCATTTCAATGTTAAAACATGTTGTGCATGTGCTGACAGTAAGTTAGTACCAAGTAGCATATGTTTCCCAGTCATACGATAACTATATGCCGACAACCCATTTCGTTTTTATGCTGTAACGTATATGTACTGTAAGTCAGTATGGCATTTTTCCGTCAGGCTCAGTGATTATGGTGAATATTTACATTGCCGCTGGAAGACTCGCAGCTTGTTAAAATTCACCAATAATCTTTTTGCCTTCAGCATTGCTAAGTATTCCATCTTTTTTAATTTTTCAGGAAGTTAAAAATATATTTGATGCATTTGATAAGGACGGCAGTGGAACAATAGACTTTGATGAGTTCCTGATTTCACTTCGGGTACGTACTTGCTCAAACTTCAACTTTATTGAGCCCAAAAACATCCTCTGAGCTGAGTGGGGGTTAAAATACCACTACCCAATCTTCAAAAAAGTGCCTCTACCCATGATATGATAGTAACTATATTGTATAGAACGGTCTGAACACAGGTGAATGAATGTTAATCGAAATATTATGATCATCTGGGTTGATGTAGTCCTAAGAAGCAACCACTTGTGCTGGAGAGTTGGTTTACCAAGTTTGAGCATCATCTACTAAACCGCTCAATTAATTTACCGGCTCCGTATAATAAGCTTATTAGAAACAATAAAACCGCCCACAACACCGAAACAGTGACTCGCACTCATTAGACCGATGCCGCCAATTACGCTATTTCAGGTAATTAAGGTATTGTTATCGTGGCAGTATAAATATGACCAATCTGACTTTATTCTTTGGTTAACTCTGAAGTTGTTTTCCACTCAGGATGTCGAAACGTCAGTCACATCAAACAGTCTTTCACAAGACTACATCCACCCAGATGATCATCATAGTAACACTGTACCTCATTATTTACTTTCAGCCACCAATGAGCAAAGCAAGAAAAAGTGTTATTAATCTGGCATTTAACAAACTGGATAAGACTGGAGACGGACAAATTACAGTAGAAGACCTTAAAGGGTATCTTTTTTTTACTGCGGTTTTTCGATATTCTGCAAACTTGGTAGTTATATGCTGCACACTGAAATTTGTTTTTTTTCGCTGCCATCACTCAAAAATAATCAGTCAGTGCCTTCTATATTCTCCACTGGTGGCAGTGAAAAACCCATTGCAAAACAAGCCGTTGAAACTGTCTGCAAAAAAGTAACGGTTGTGCATGAAAAGACTTATCCTCTTATCCCTGACCCTGACCCCAAAATATTGTTCACTCTAAGTGTTGTTTGTTTGTTTGATCAGAGTATATAATGTCAAGCATCACCCTAAATACATCAATGGGGAATGGACAGAAGAACAGTGCTTTAGGAAATTTTTGGACAGTTTTGACTCCCCAGATGATAAAGATGGAGTTGTAAGTACAAAACTAAAACATCACTTTAGTTTGTGTTGGGATTGAACCAAATGTGTCGTAGTAGATAATTTTATCACCATAGGTACGAAAGATAGTGGGGACTTATGTTTTGGATGTTAGTCCTTCGTCAGGGTCAATCAATATGTCCGAAACGTCAGTCTACTATCTTTTGTACCTATGGTTATAAAATTACCTACTATGACACATTTTGCCCAACTAAAAACACAGATGCAGTCCAAGCTAGTTCCAAAACTAGTCGTCATCTACATTATGTGTTGGGATCGGTTGAGTAGGGATCAACAGCTCTGTTCAAAATAAAGTGCAGTACATTCTAAGCTATATAATTACAGGTGTGTAGCCAGGATTTTCCAAAGGGGGAGGCTCAAATAAGAATCCCTGAAACAAATTGTGTCTTACGTTTACTTTTAACACAAAGAATAAATTGCCACATACTCTAAAAAGCTGTGGGGGGCCCTAGCCCACTTCTCCCCTGAATTATGAAGTCACCTTGCAACATGGGCTCTGATTGGTTGAACTTTGGAGCGCACATCAATTTAAATATTTTACAATCAAAAATATTATTAATTCAATTTTCTTTTCAGATAACGCTAGACGAATTCCTTAATTATTACTCTGGAGTCAGTGCCTCCATAGACAATGATGCATACTTCGATCTCATGATGAGAAATGCTTACAAACTGAAGTAAACGAATTTATAAATAGGACCCAAATAGATTAACAAATATTACATTGTATCTGTGTGTTAAGTACAGTTTAGCCATCGTTCAATGCTCACAATCACTGCCAAGCCATAATTTAGAATTGTCAAGAGATTTGTATTCAAATATTACTCTAATTTTAATCTCAACCATATTTACTTTTTAAGGATGCTCTATTATAGACAGCGCAGTGTAGAATAGAATGTATGACCTATTGTTTATCACTGCTATCGTATGTTATTTTGTCGTTTTTTTATTTTATAACGGCATTGCTTTGGGCACCTCATTGCAAAAAAGAATAATTTATGACATTTTATTATTATTGTTATTGTAAGTTGTTGCTTTTTGTATTTTTAACGTTCCCATAAGAAGCAGAAGTAATCATTATTCAATATGAACTAAAAATCGACTCGTTTTAGTTAAAATGTTGACCGTTTTTCTCAACTGTAATATAATGCCTGTATATATAGAAAAGGAATAAACTTTACCTATACATTACTGTTTCTGTTCGCAATGCTGTAAGGTGTCACTTATTGTCTTAACGTGAGGTCCACTTTTGGCCACAAAACAAAATTTTCCCTTCCATCCTTCCCTCAATCTTTTCCTTTCTTCTTTCCCTCTCCCCTTCATTTTTTCAGCCTTTTTCCTTCATTTTCCCATATTTTCGTTTCCATTTTTAATGTTACTGTAACAGTCCTTTTGCTACCACGAAGACAAAATTGTTACTGTTAGGCACTTTCCGACTACTTTATTCAGTTCATTCTTTCCTTCTTCCTTTTCCAATTTCTTTGTGTATTAATTTATTTCTAGAGCCATTACGAAGTTATTTTGAAAAGAAAAAAAAATCGCAAAGATTTATTTTAAAATCGTCTTTATTTCCTCAAAGATTTACTTTCATAATATCAAAACAAGGCAATTATAGAAAACAAATCAAACCGCACTTAAAGCACTTTATACTTAAAATCCCAAGGACTTAGTTTGCGCGTTATTAAACCGATACTGTTAAAAAAGTTTTCAATTTGTTATCATATCTATTTGAATATACTTGTTTTTATTGCTAAGCCGCATTTTTGATGCAAAAATACTGAATCGCGTGTTTCACTCCGGATAACACTAAAGACTAGTACAATTTAAACAATGAATCGGTGAACAATCACTAATTAGTCATGACTATCTCTTTATTCTCGATATTGCGTGCGATTCTTTGATTTATGCGCATGCAATATCATCATGCGCTGAATACGCCAATCACAGAGCAGATATTTTATGTTTTAAACTGAACAGATTTGCCGCGAGGACGCTACTTTGAAACAGCCATTCCAAAGAAGCTACACAACGAGTCGACTCGACGAAGGATAACTCATTCTTTCAGGTAAGTTGTGCAACTTTTTTTTAACTTTCTTAATTTGAAAGACACTTATTTCATCTCTCTAAACTCCTTAACGACGATGAAAACGACGAATAAAAGGAAAGACGTGGATAGCACGCTGTGAACTAGTATTAATATTTTCATCTTCAAATGATCTTTTCTAATATTCTTCACTGCTCCTAAACACCATTTATTCATCAGTGATTTTATCGCTACAATGACTCGCGCAAAAAAGATTTTTATATAGGTGATGAATTTAATTAAGAAAATGTAGTTTTATAAACATAAATGTTCCCTTCTAATAATGATAATATTAAAGATGATGTTATCGTGTAGTCCAGAAAATGTTTTGACTGTGATACGAAGAATTTTTTTAGCGAAGTTTTAATCGCAAGGCAGTTTTATTATTTCCCCGCATCACAGTCGAGGTAACCGTGAGCAACTGATATAAAACCAAACGTTCAAATTTGCTTTTGTCATTGGCAATTTAATCAAGAAATATCGTAGACATGTTAACCCAACAGCTAACAGAGTGCTGTAGATATAGCGGACATTCAGTGTGAATTTTGTTTAAAGAGAAAGAATAATATTCATAACTAATTATGTTTGCAAATTGATGCAATCGCCGCGGTTACTAGACAAAGAATAAAACTTAGTAAAATCCACTACAAAATGCTTTGGCCTTGACTTGTTAATCCATGTATTTTAAGAACTGTGTAGGAATAGGGGGAACACACATACATACATCATCCATCCTACAACGATTTATAGACATTAGATTCAGGCTATGGAGGCTTTAGATGGTAGACATGACATGACACTTTCGATTCTGACTTCGTTGTCCTCAACTTATAAAATTATAGTTAATAAAGTGACATTATCTATTCTCATCATTCATCATCGTCATCACCACCATCATCAATGTCATCAGTCATGTCACCAGCATAATCAACCATAGTCAACATCATCTTAGCAAACAATATCATCTTCAACATCGGAATCATTAACACCGTGATCATTATCATCATAACGACCATAGTGTCATCATATCATCAGCAGCGCCAACATTATCGCCATCATCCTCAATAGCATTATTACATCAACATCGGCGACAATAGTCATCCTCAGCCTGATCATCATCTTTCTTGGATTTGATAGTGATGAGCAACCCTGAGAACTTGCCCATCTAGTTATAATAATAATAATAATGTCTTTATTAAAGAAATGATAAAATACATATCATTAACATGATTATAATCATAGAACTAAAAACTGATTAAAAGATTACTAGTTACTAAAGATTATTCTATTTACAAATGAGTTTTTAAAACGTTGAGAATTAACTCTAGGTCTAATAGTTATTCCTGTTATTCTCTAATCTTCTGTGTAATCTATAATTCATCTATGATTAACCAAGTGGTTTTAAAGACATTCAAATTGAAATTTTGCGGTTTTAAATGCGGGGGACAATACATTAGGTTTGCACCAAGGGATAGTCGTTTGCTGCAAGCGTACTCTCAATCAGGGAATCGGCATCTATCGAGGGCACACCACCAAGGCTTGAGGGCCACACGATGGATTAAGAATTATTAAGAGTCCATCGTGTGTTTTATTGACAGGTAAATTGTATAGGCTTGTCAAAATGAATATGGAGTAAGATATATGTATCTGTACATATGAGAGATGTCGAAGAGAGAGAGATATTGAGAAATGAAAAGAAAGTCGTATATGATGGGATACCTGTGTTATAGTTGACCCATTGAGCTTGAGTCGACTTGGAGCACGCCTTCCTTCGCGCTACTCTTCATTTTCGCAAGACAAAACAGAAAAAAAGTTCCTCGAAAAACTCGTAAGTTATGACCGAAAAACCTCCCTAATGACCATAAATTCGCATAAATGACTCAAATGAAGAATTCAGCTTCTATTGGAACCTTTTTCATTCCTTTGGATTCATTTTTCGACATAATTCAAGTGATATTTGTGCAGCACTCCACACCTAATTTATGTTTATATAAATATCGTTCACTTTGTATTCCAACGTGGCGAAAAACTCCTTCTTTGACCGTTAGTTATTCCTAAGTATTAATGCCTATAGCTCTTAAACTCTGAAGATATAATATCTTACCTTAGATAAACGTCAATTTAACTAGAAGCAAGAAACGATTTGATTTTTTCAGCTTCTTTTGTTTAAGTTTATGAACTTTTTTTTCGTTTTAAAGCAAACATGATCGTATGCTTTACTTATAAATCTTTTAAATATTTAATTCTTAAACTTTTAGCCTGAAAATACTAGACAAACAAATTAGCTTTGCTATACTATTGGATGTGTCAAATTGGTGTATTTTGTGTGACCCTAAGTAGTGATGTTTTATTTTCAGAGATAAAATACAAGCAAATTCTGAATAACTCCCAAGCGTTGCTTTTAGAAATACGTCTTTTCTTTCTAGTCTGTCATTATAGTTTGGTTTCGAGCTATAGCTGTAGCTGTGGGTAAAAACACCTGTCTTACATGCAACGAGGCCTGACTACTTCATACTGATTAAGCTGAACAAATAGTCTTAAAACTTCAACCCTTGAATTTATCGATGTTTTGCAACAGCCTCTAAGTTAACCTCTGTTATTACTTCTTAGAAAATTAGTAGAGATGTGATTCGTTTTTCTTTCAGCATATTTTTCTCATTAAAAAAATTCTGAGCTCCAGGCGGGATTCAAACCTGTGACTGTTATGTTAGTCAGACACTATAACCAATACCTATCTAACCTCTACGCTCTGTTAGGCCATGGCTAACTCACAGATCAAACCCTGAAACACCCACTTATTTGATCTAACTCAGGGCACCGCTAACTCAAACTAAAACTAGGTAGATATATAAACAAACTCTCTTTAAGTACATGTGATGCACAGTCAAGGAATAGAATTTGACACCCCAGAGGTGAGCTAAGTTGGTGCAACACTCTTGATTCCCATAAACAGTTATTGACGAAGGTTTTTGTACACTGTAAATTATCATCCAATCAGAGACTAGAGAGTATTACAGGAGATGAAATTGATTTTTAAACCCACAAGCAAAACCTTGCCAGTACGTTAGTTCTCACTAACAAAAATTTCAAAGTCACCAGGGATCGATCATGGTGAATAACAAGCATTTCTTGAGGCAGACTATAATCTATTCAGGCCTTCAATTTCTGGACAGTCTGTGGCAATACTCACAAATTTAGTTGGTTAATATTTTTCTTACTAGCTAAATACAGAATTTCACTTGCATTTTGTGACTTTGCAGTATTGTAACAGGGTTCCTGCTACTCCTTATACTCCTTGAAAACTCCTTGAAATTAATTCACGTTTTCAAGGGCACTTAAATAGCTCTTGAATTTTACAATTTTAGCGAAACTCCTTGAAAGATTGGAATTCTGAAAGTTAGCCATGTGCAACCACCGTGTAAAACCTTGGCATAGTTAGCTGAACATACTCCTTGAAATTTCATTTTTGAGACCTTGTATACTCCTTGAATAGTCCTTGAATTTTAAGTGGTTACCACAGCATGAACCCAATTGTAATTCCATGCCCTGGTTGTATGTGTTTATTTCTCATTAATGTATTTTAGAATCATGTCAGTCAGTGAAGATAAAGAATTAGAACGTAAATATGCCAAGATACAGTCAGAAACAACAGATCCTTTGCTGAAATTGCAAGCTGCTTTGTTGAGAAGGGGAGTGAATGGTATTTCAAAGTTTGGAAGGTTAGTATGAAAGATCATTTTCAAATTCACACAAAATTCCTGTTTTCCTTGATTACAGACTCGATTTACTCGGGGATGGCCTTGTTTCAGCATCAAAATATTCACCAATACCAACAGTAAAGTAAAGAATACCCAATACAATATGTATACTTTGTAAGATACCTTCACTGAAACATGTGAATATGTACTCAAAATTTAGGCTAACTCTGAGCATATTGTCAATAAATTAATATTCTTATTGACATGTTTTGTTAACTGGAAATTAATGTTAGTGTAGCTGTAGCACACTCGCCTGGTCTCTGGTTTAATTCCTGGACTAGGAACCACTTATGGGTAGGGTTTGTTGGGTCTCTCTTGAGTTGAGAGTTTCTTATGATTTTCCTTTCCACAAAACTAAACATTCTAGTCAACTAGTAAAATAATTAGGATGAATGTTGTTTTATGCTAGTGAAATTTGTTAATTTAAAGCAATAGCAATATCTGGATACCCTATGGATAGTAAAAGTCATAAGTCTACAATAGAAAAAACCAACCCCTGTATTATAGTTTCATGGTAACTAAAATGAATGCTTGATTAATTTTGTGTTGTAGGACTTTCCGTATTTACGATGACGATCGCAGTAATGCATTGAATAAAGAAGAATTTGCAAAAGGCATGCAGACATGCAATTCAGGACTGTCTCCAAAGGTACCTTAAAGCTAACTTACAGATCAAACCCTGAAACAACCTCTTGGCTGATCTAAGTCAGGGTATGGCTAACTCACAGATAGAACCCTGAAACAACCTCTTGGCTGATCTAAGTCAGGGTATGGCTAACTCACAGATAGAACCCTGAAACAATCTCTGGGCTGATCTAAGTCAGGGTATGGCTAACTCACAGATTGAACCCTGAAACAACCTCTGGACTGATCTAAGTCAGGGCATGGCTAACTCACAGATCCAAATAAGATTTAGCATTTTGGGTTTTACAGAGAAGGAAAAACTTAAGATCCCAAGGAAAATCCCTCAGATGGAGTGAACAACCCCTCAATACTCTGGTACCTGTGATGCTACCCCACCTACCTCGTTTCCTATATCTGGATTGGCTTTCTGATTTGATAAGCAGTATTCTCCTGCATTATAATTTGTTCATTGGATATTGTTACTTGGTTAGTGGATGACCTGTCTACCTAGTTTGACAATTCTTTAACCTGTTGTTGACAGGAAGTGGATGAACTGTTTAACCAGTTTGACAAAGATGGTAGTGGAACTGTTGACTTTGATGAATTCATTAAGAATCTTAGGGTAAGTCTAAAATGAAGAATAGGTTGGTGATGATAGTAAGCAAGAGAATATGAACTAACACAAGGCATCCTACCTATACAGCCTCGTAACCATCATGTGTACAGTTTGATGCTATTTTTAGCTTGGATATATTTTGAGCAAAGACCCTGATGGGTTGATTTCTTGAGGGTAGGCGGCTTCCAGTCTTGAAGTAAACAAAAGCCTGTGGACCTAGCAAAATATGGCGCTTTTCATGTCCTAAGACGAGGCATTAAAGGGAAATATGATTTTAGCGTGGGCATGGTAACGAGTTAAAAATGATCAATGATTCTAAAAATAGCATCAAAGTGTGCACATGATGGGGCACAACGATTCCTTCTCTTAGTTCATTTTCTCTAGTAGTAAGCTTTACTGTTTGATCGTAGTCAAGGGTAGGGGGGCTGGTGATAGTAAGCTACTGTATGTCTGTTTGTGGGTAAGGGTAGAGGGCTTGGTATGAAGCTATACTGATTTCAACTTGGCTTTCTTTAAATAATATCAATGTATCATTTCTTTCTAGCCCAAAATGAATGATTCCAGGACAGCAGTTGTCATGCAGGCATTTAACAAAGCTGATAAGACTGGAGATGGAGTGATAACTGTCAAAGACCTGAAAGGGTGATATATATTTTTTATAAATAATAAATATATAATTTATTATTATGACAAAATATTATTATGACCCTCCCAAGGTAATGGCAGTCCAATAGCTAATAAATAGAGACATTAAAAAAAGTACCAGGAATGTGTCATCCTCCGTAAACAAATTTTATTTATTATGAAGTGGTGACCCACGTCAAGCTACCTGTGCCTTAGAGAGTTTGTTTATGGTACCTTTGCGCAATGAGAGTAGTTTTTGCAGTTTCGTAGTTTTTCCCAGCAGCAGTGTGTGAGTACATTGTCATTAAGAGAAGGGAAATCCAAAGTATTGCAATGTTCTACTTTAGTATTTTTACACAAGTTAATACAACAAATCGTCTGTGCTCATTGGTCAAAATTTACGTCTTATGCTGTGATATTCACCTACTGGTGAATATAACAGTAGGGGCATTTTTGAAAAATGGTAACAAGTTTACATTAAATTCACTTGTGCTAAAATACTAAAACAAATTTGCAGCTGCATAAATTGCTTGATATGCTGCAAAGGTTCTGCTCAATTTGATACATTACAAACACAGTACAAATATATAGTTAATATAATATAATAAGATATATTATATTCTCATATACAAATGCTAAAACAATAATTCACTTTGGTCTCGGTCAATATCTGGGGAAATTTAACTTGCCGCTCAAAGACTCAAGTCTCTGTAAATATTCCCTGATATTCACTTTGCTTTCTGCAAATAATAATAATACTATTGTTGTTAAAATGTTTATCTTTTACTACAGAGTTTATAATGTCAGGAATCACAAGAAATACCAGAGTGGTGAATGGGATGAGAAAAGATGCCTTGAAGAATTCCTCAAGAACTTTGACAGCACAACAGAGCCTGATAACAAAGTATGATACTTAACAGGGCTAAAAATGATGGCTGCTCAATGGTTGGCATGACAGCCAGCCTCATTGCACTGATCAACATGTAACCAGTCAATGTGACCAAAATGGCTGAAGAGGCTTTGGGCTGACAAAAGCCCACTACACCATCTCAGACCATGTGTCATTCCCTAGAGTGTTATTTCTTTGTTTAATAGTTGCATTTGCAAAGATCTATACATGAATATGAATGCAAGCAACTGAAAGAAGGTTATCCTCAAGAGAATGTCACATGATTCGAAATAGATATTTATTTTGCCCAAGGCGGAGTGGTCAATTTTGGGTGCCCATTTCTATTGAGAGGCCATTATTTTTAACCATGGGAGGGTGGGGGAGGTCAGCTATAAGATGCTGGAAAACCTTGGTTGGTGTGTAAGAAATGTTTTACCCATTGATTTCAAACTTCAGTCTGACCATTGTCTTTGAATATCTCTCCTAGGTTACCAAAGAAGAGTGGCTCAACTACTACACAGGATTAAGTGCAAGCATTGACAACGACGCTTACTTTGACCTGATGATAAGAAATGCCTGGAAGCTGTAGAATACCATGTTTACACTCTCTCTTATAGCTATGCATTGACTCTCTGATATTAGTACTTTGGATAAAATATTGTAACGTAACAACCGTACTCGATTTTTAACTATTGTAATAAAGAAAGACTTTTCTAGCTTTAATATAATAATTCAAAGATTCTAGTACAAAATAGTATCATATTCTACTTTTCCTATTCCAAGATTTTATCTTGTTTTATCGTAATTGTTTGTTTTTAATTATTAAAAAGTTTTTCCCCTCATTTAGTGCAGTTATTTAACATTTTTTTAAACTCATTAATAATTCATGAAGGAAACACTAGAAATCATTACCATGAAGGAGGTTTTATATCTGATAAAGATTCGTCTTCATTTACTTTAACTTGGATTTTCTCTATCAAACTTGGTTCATTTCGTAAAGATTTCGGTACAATACGAGAACTTGCATCATGAGTTTTTTAAGCCGTTCAATAAACTCGCAAATCTTGTTTTATCTGGTATAAAAGCATTTGGCTACGCCTCGTTTTTTATACCTGATAAAACACTCCTGCTCGTTTATTAAGCAGTACTAACTCTTCTAGTAAATAAATTTTGAATTCTAAAAATGTATATATCTTATGAATGCTCTAGTGTTAAGCATATGCTAGTATATTTTTTGTTGATTTTTTTTTTAATTGTTATAATCCATTAGATACTACCGTGTTTCTTGATTACAGACTCGTTTATGCAGGTTTGGTCACATTTCAATGTCTGAGTATTTACAAAAACCAACAAAGAATGCAAAACTTCAACTTCCACAATACAATTTTTTTAAATAGATAAATAAAAAAAGTTTCATCCAATCACAGAGCATTTAACTTTTTTACAGCTGGCTCTCATTTCCATGTTACTGTAACCCAAACTTTGCATTAAAATTTTTTTTTTGACAAGAAATATTGAAAGAAGGATTAAAATCAATTACACTCAAACCCTATGCTTACTTTGTTCTTTCAAGCTCCAGAAATGGCTAGGGCTGGTCATTTTCCCTAATCATGCTTTGTGCACAACCTTGACCACCCAGCTGGCTGGGACAGGTGAATACATAGCTCTTATTAACCGAGTTGGAGGTCAGTACCGTAGGTTTTTTCCACTGCCTTATGGCCCAAGCGCGTAGCGCGCGGCACGGACTTACGGTACGGACCTCGCACTCGGTTAATAAGATATTCATTATATGGCAAGGCATTGACTTTCAAAAGTGGCGAAGCAGCATAAAGTAAAGTTAACAGCGCATGTCACAAACGAAAACTGCATCGGAAGGGCTTCCTGTCATGCCAAAAGTCATGTAGTGTTTGAGTTGCTCAAAAAAAAAAGAAGTTTTAGTCACTTTGAATGAATTTAGCTATAGTTTAAAGTTTTCTAAAATACTGAGTCATTCTTTTGGATCCAAGATATTGTTTTCGCTTTGTGTATACAGGTTTATTGATACTTTGAAATTATTGTGTTGAATCCAGTAGAGTGCTTTTAGTAAAAGAGTGAAACGCAAATTGCTAAATAGTTCAATTTTGTACTATTTTGTTAAAATTTAGTTGAAGCGTGAAGAGCAAATGCGCACGTCCGTCGAATAAAAATGGTTTTAAAGTTTTCATCAATTCCTTCGCGCTGCAAAATCAAGACACGACACATCTTAAGGTAAAATTACCGCAATAACCGTCCTTTTGAAGCGTCTGAACCCTATAGTTCTAACCGTCCTTTGAAGCGTCTGAACCCTATAGTTCTAACCGTCCTTTTGAAGCGTGTGAGGTATAGTTCTAACTGTCCTTCTGAAGCGTGTGAACTATAGTTCTAACCGTCCTTTTGAAGCGTGTGAGGTATAGTTCTAACCGTCCTTTTGAAGCGTGTGAGGTATAGTTCTAACTGTCCTTCTGAAGCGTGTGAACTATAGTTCTAACCGTCCTTCTGAAGCGTGTGAACTATGGTTCTAACCGTCCTTTTGAAGCGTGTGAGGTATAGTTCTAACCGTCCTTCTGAAGCGTGTGAACTATAGTTCTAACCTTCCTTCTGAAGCGACCGGACTATAGTTCTAACCGTCCTTTCGAAGCGTCTGAACTATAGCTCTAACCGTCCTTTTGAAGCGTCTGAACTATAGCTCTAACCGTCCTTTTGAAGCGTCTGAACTATAGTTTTAACCGTCCTTCTGAAGCGTGTGAACTATAGTTCCAACCCGCGTCCTTTTGAAGCGTCTGAACTATAGTTCCAATCGTCCTTTTGAAGCGTCTGAACTATAGTTCCAACCGTCCTTTTGAAGCGTCTGAACTATAGTTCAAACCGTCCTTTTGAAGCGCCTAAACTATAGCGGTTCGAACAAGTTTTGGGCGCAAAAATTTCAAATGTAACACCTCTACCTCATTGGGGAGGGAAGGTGTGTTGTAAAGGCGAAACTTGGTTTGAGGGTTCCTGAGTTTGATGCTCATAAAAAATAGTTTGTTTTTCGAAAAAAGGAAAACAAATTACACCACCTATTCCTATTTTACTTGCTCTTTCAGAATATCGTAGTTTTTGCCTCAAAGTCTAAAATTGTGGAAAATATCAACCTGGATTATTCCCTTGGATTGGACTTTTCTTAGGTGGAGTGTGGGAATCAAGAATTCTTTTTCTTTTTTATTTCAAGTTAGAATAAATGTTAAATGCCTAACATACCTCAAACAAGTGTTTTGCCGCAGTTATTCTTAGAAATTACTAAGAAAATATGGCTTTTATGCAAAGGAAACTGTTAAAGGGTTTTCTGCAGAAAGGTGTTAATATATTCCACTCATTTTGCAATTTGTTTTTATCTTTTAAGCAGGAAATCAAAAAAGACGTTATTGCAAACTTGTGGCCATGCCAGATCACATGCTAAAACAGAATGAGAGCGATTGTACACGGTCCGAGTCGAGTATTGCCGGCATAGCACCATCGTGGGTCTTGATTTCAAAGGAACTCATTCATCACCACATCAATGCGAATGAAATGAAAGCAGAAAACGTGAGTGTTAGTGATTTTTATGTGTTCAAAATATGTGTGTGTTTATACACCATTTAATTTAAGTCAGTATGGTCTACATACCATATGTAAGTAGATGCTTTTTCTAGGTTTCTCTAAAAAGATATATTCTCTTGATTCGATTAGAATACTTTCATTTTTTTTTTCGCTTCCATTTTCGTTGTAGAGTGCATTCAGTCAAACGGTGGAATAGTTCACATCACCAAAATTAGATAAGTTATAGTTACTATTTTAGCTGACGTCACATAAATTTGAAACTAGGAGTAAACAGCTACTGAGATTGGGGGTGGGGGCGATGATACAAATGTCTATTCACCCATTATCTGGTAAAACAACCCTCCGGATTAACATGACGGTTATTTGGGGCGCTTTTACTCTTTTAGGTGACGTACTAAATAGTTATCTAAGTTAGATACATTTATCTAACCATTCAACAGTTTGACTGTATGCACTCTAATCTTTCCAAACACTGTCGTATCGTCCATATATCCCATAATCCACCACGCATAATGTAAAAAATGGTCAGCGGAAGGGGCATGAGTGACATGCGCAATGATTAACAAAAAAGGCGGGAAGATCGAACGACGAGAAAAAAAACAACTAACATCAACAAAGAATGTCTTTATAAAAGGTTTAAAAAACGCGCGCCCCAAAAAAGCCCCACCAACATGCCGTCACATACTATTAACAGCATAGGGAACGACATGTTGTAGCATGGAAATACAGCTTTTTACTGCAGCCAATTAGAGATTTAACGAAGAATTGAAACAATGATGTGGCACCTCGACAATGAAGAATATTTGAATGAGGTAAGAAGATACGACGAATATTTTGGCTTTGATCGCCACAAAAACACCTCGATCTCTGTCTAATTCTCAGTAATCAAAGTACATAGTACAAAGTACACCTACTCGCAAGAAGTTTGTCATACAAGAATAGAACATTAGTAATTTAGTGAGAAAGGAATACATTAAAAGACAAAAGAAAAAATTCAGCTTCAATGATCTTCTTTTGTTTTTTAATTCCTATCCCACTAAATCACAAATGTCCTATTTTCGTTCGACAACCTCCTTGCAAGTAGGTGTACACCTAATTGAAAAAAACGTTGTCGGGTTCTAAAAAGGTTATATCATCAAAGCTAAGACCGAAGGGGAGCATGGGAAGACAAACTAATTTCATGCGTATTGTAGTTTTCCCTTCCTGTGCGACCTTTATTCATCATGGCCGTTGGCATGATTCTTTTTGTGAAAATATTCAAGAGTATCCTTGATTATATTTAAGGGTATCCTTTTTCAAAAGACCGTATTTAAGAGAATCCTTTGTTTCCGTGCTCATATTTAACAGTAACTTATTAGTCGATTAGGGTTTAAAAATTGATTAAAAGCTTCAAATTCGCTTTTCACGTTTTATGCTTTAGTCAACGAAAACAAATGAATAAATAAAGTAGCTAAAATGTAACTTATTGGACGATTAGGGTTTTTAAAAGAATCGAATTAAATCTTCAAATTACCTTTCAGGAGCAACTTTAGAATACTCCCTCACTTTTGGAAGCGCATTACAATTGTACCCGCGGGCCGAGGTCCAAAGTGATTTGAAAACGAAGAAATTGCTAAAGCGCAGTACGTTATTGGACTTCCTGTGTCCAAGGACCGCGGACCGCGGACCGCGGACCGCTGTGACAGTTCCTGAGGTGATATTACTGAGTGATGAGACGCCATAAGGTACTCACATTTCGTAATGATTGGAAGAGCGTTTTTCATAACCGTAACTAATGTTAATTGATTTTTTCAACAAACACAAAACAAAAACAAAAAACAAAAGAATAGTCGTATCCTATTGGTTACCTTAAATATCACCATACGTTTGTCAATACATTCTTGTTACTTTATGTATGAACAAACCCAGTTTAGGTACCTTCTTAGGCCTAGGGCAAACGTTGAACTTTCCAAGCATCGAAGTTAATTACATCAAAGAATGCCGCCTCATTATCACCTGTTACCCATGGTTTTTAATGAGTTCTGTGCATGTAAAGTTCCACGTTTGTCCTATTCCTTCCTATTTGAGAAAAAATATTATTCCTTCACTTTCATTCAAGTTAGGGTATGTTCCTTCAATCTGCAAGTACTAATCGCCAGATTTTTGCTCCAAAAAAGTTTAATTGCAGTATCCCATCTCTTGGGGGGAGGGCAGGGTGTGAGAAATGGCGTACAAGCTGCTAGTGCAGGTTACATTTGATGCTCGTAAAACCATTCTTTATTTACGAATAAAGAAAAGCAAATAGCACAATTGATACGCATTTAACTGGCTCTTTTAAAATTTTGTATTTTTAGCCTTAATTTTTAGCCTAATATCCAAATTTTTGGAATATATGATCTGGATTTACTTCTTGGATCGGACTTTTCTTATGTGGAGTGTGGGATCGGAAGAATAATTTTCTTTCGTATTTCAAGTTTAAATTAAAGTTAAAAGTTTGATATTCCTCTAACAATTGCTATGACGAAATTATTTTTTAGAAAGTATTGAAAAAATATATGGATTTTATAAACAGCAAACGGTACTCATTGACAATTCTCTTGGAATAGGTGATTCAATTCCACTTACATTGCTATTTCCTTACATTTTTATCAAGCACGAAATCCAAAAATGATGTTTATGGCAAATTCTCTTACTTTTGGCCATGCCAGATCACATGCTAAAACAGAAAGGGCTCGAGGGCAGCTGTGGGCCAAAACTGGCTTAAATACCACAATCCATGGTTAAGAAAAAGTTTTTATTCCAAAAGAGATGGATATTCCACCATCCCCACATCACATAAGACTCGAGTAATGACTTTATGTTTTCAAAAAATATAAATAATTATGTTAGTTTTTATACACTAGTTCATTTAAGTAACTGTGGTGCAACGTAGGTCTAGATAGGACAAGAAGCCCAGCCACGTACGTTGTAACCCAGTACTTATTGAAGTCTTTGTAGCCAAATGATACTGTCATTTGAAAAAGACTGCATTGCTAGAAACCAGTCTTTTCTGGGTTTGCGACATGGAGCACCTCTTCAATATAGCAGATGTCTATTATATTTTTGCCAACTGAGCCAAGATATTTTATTATTCAAAAGGTTTAGTGAGTGATGTTCTTCAGCCATGGCTGTAATTGGAGGAAAATCAAAGTTCATTGTCAAAGATAAATCAACAATCACAGTAACTACTGGGTTACAACATCAAAGCTTTTACAACTCCAGTAGTTACTGGCTTACAAACATTATTGTAAACCCAGCAGTTACCGAGTTACAAGTTTTCATGGCCCAGTGAATCTCAGGTAAAAAATACTATGGATTTGCTTGTCACAAGCATAGTATGAGCCTGATAAGTTAGTACTGAATTCTGTAGTAGAAAAATATGCGCTTTACTGTTTTCCTTATTTTAAACTTTGTTATTTATCACAAAATTAATGTAGCATTTACATTTTAAACGGCCATATTTTTTTAAATTTCATGGGACTCAGTGCAAGGTATCTGTGCAGAAGAAAGCAGAGCATTGCAAGTGAGATTTCAGATGTTTGTGATAAAATAGTTAAGAGCTTGATATGGTTTTTATTCATGAGTTTGCATATCATATTGTGTACAAGCAAGTCTGTGAGCGAGTGAGAGATAATATGGAATAATATGGAAAATGAGTGAATAAAAAAGATATCAAGCTCTTGACATTTAAGGTCGATAAAATGACAAAATTCCAGTTTCCAGTTTACCATGAAGTGATATCGTATCACTGCACTGATATGGTTTTTATTTCATGGCTTTATCACACAGATATTGACCCTAAATGTGCAATAACCTGTACATGTAAGCTGTACTCTGGTCATTTGCAACAGTGATTGATGTAACATGCTGCAAATCAAAATTAAAAGGTTTATCGGGCTAGTATATAGTGCATGCAATATATCCAAGAAACAAAAACATTTTGCTGCTAATTTTTATAAAATATCAGATAATAGATTGCATAGAGTGATGTTACTCAACCCATGAAAGAATAGTTTGCATAATAGTCAGTAGTAGACTCTAAACCCATTGTTTTCTTTTGTTTTTACTGACCACACTAACTAAATAGTCATTTTTCTTCCACAGGTTATAAAATAAAACCACTCTACCATACATCTGTGAAAAACTTAGTAAGAAATGGAACAAATTTGCACAAATTAGTAAGTTCAGTAGACTTCAGTAGAGTGCAAACAATTAATCTGTGAAACAATATTTACTAAATAGTACAAAATAGTGCTAATTAAATAATAGAAAACAATGGAATTTTCATGAAATAGTGCTATTTAGTATTACTAAAGTTTCACGGTTATATTGTTTGCACTCTAGACTGTAGACTAAGAAAACTTTGCACTAAATTGTTCATTTTTTTCATGGATAATATATGATATGGTATTCAGTCTACTGGACCAGAACATAGAGAACAACAATCTATAAAGCAACAGTGTTCACACCAAAATTATCCATAAAGATAACTCAATAAGGATTTTGATTCGATTTTATGGATTAGTGTGCGTTACGTTTAAATAGACGCCAAGAAAATTACGATTGACAGTAATATTCACTGTCATGTAGCTATACAATCTAATTTTGTATAAATTTCTTTATTGCTTCATTCATTTTATCTGGGTGAAGCTTCATATTAACACTTGCTTCAATTTCTTTGATCTTTTCATCACTCCAATTAAACTTCTTTGAAATCGCTGGTAAAATAAGGT